>BLKR01003480.1:0-143919 GCA_011170035.1 Teleogryllus occipitalis | reverse complement strand
AAAAAATATATAGATATAAATCTTTTTGATACTCGCATCATACAAGCAGTCTCTCTCGAGAATCGTAACACAATGGACCAACCGAAACTGCCCGTCGTGAACGTGACAGCCTTATGGAGCGCAAGAGGGGAGGGGGAGGGAAAAAAGAGTCGACACGGTCCTCTTTTCCCTGATAGTGTGCGCGCTCTTATCGTTGGACCTTCCGGATGCGGAAAGACGAACGCTGTCGTCTCCCTCCTTCCCGGGAAGTTTGGGCTGGCCTTCCTCAACGTCTATTTGTACTCTACCACCGAAGAGCAGCCCATGTATACGTACTTGAAGCGAGTCTGCGACGGACTCGTTCCTTTTCATTCGTTTTCACAACACGACAACATCGTGCCGCCCGCCGAGGCGCTTTTCGACAGCGTTTTCATCTTCGACGACATCGCCACGGAGAAACAAGATAACATTAAGCATTACTTTGCCGCCGGAAGACACAAACACACGGACGTGCTCTATCTATGTCAGACGTACACGAAAATTCCCAAGCAATTGATTCGAGATAACGCGAATATAATCATCAATTTCCGGCAAGACGATAACAATCTAGAGTACATCTACAAGGAACATGTCGGAAACGATTATAGCTCTTTCAACGACTTTAAAGCAAAGTGCTCCGAAGTGTGGAGCGCCAAGCCTTTTGCTTTTGTGATGATCTGCAAACCGAGTCCGCTCAATAAGGGGCGCTACCGATCGGGTTTCGATCAATTCCTATAAAACATCTTTTCTATCCGAGACGCTCTTCACTCTCTCACGAGATGGTGTACGTGCGACAACATTCTTCGTATTTCGCGGAAACGCGGCGGCGGGGGCGGCGACGACCTCATCGCTATCGAGGTAGCGGATTTATAGATCGGATCCTCAATCAGGCGATCGATAAGCTTCCCTTCGAACTTCACATTCCCGGTGGTTATCAGTTCTGCGGACCCGGAACGAAACTCACTAGAAGACTACAAAGAGGCGACCGGGGCATCAATCCGTTGGACAAAGCGTGTATGGAACACGATATCGCCTACAACAACGACCGAGGGGGTGAAGAACGCAAAAGAGCAGACGAATCGCTCGCCAAGGCGGCATGGGAGCGAGTCAAGTCCAGAGACGCGAGTTTCGGAGAAAGAGCTGCGGCGCTCGGTGTTGCGGGTGTGATGAAACTCAAATCCAAACTCGGGGGTCGCTTGAAGACAGAAAAAAAGAGAGAGAAAAAAACGGCGGTAAAGAGGGAAACACAAAGAAGAGAAAAAAGAGATTTGACGACCCTGAGCGAGCTTGAGAAAACGAAAAAGAGAGTGCGCGACAAGTCACCACGTCACCGTCACCGCTCCCCACCCCCGGCTCCTCTTCGACCCGAAACACCGGAGTAAAGGTTGAAACGTGAAGTGGAGAAGGCGCGCGAAAACGTTCGCGAGAAAATGGACACCTTGCAAGAATCCGAAACGGCACGTAATAGATTACTCGATACCTATCTCACGACTCCCGTCTCAAAAGCGCTTCACCAAGGCGAGAGAAAAACGGAAGGGGAAACAAAAAAAAAGTTTAAAAAATCGTTCTTACCTCACGTTCGAGTAAAGGAGGACCTCGTCAAGTCGGAAGACGATGAAGAAGAAGAAGAAAGCGATGAATTTCATGACTCACTCAGCACTATCGCAGAGTCTGAAAGAGAAAACACAATCGCCTCCCAAAATTACGCTCTGTTGAAACAATATTTAGATCGTTCCAAAGCCGGGATGACAGATGACGTTTACGGTCCGTACTATATTGGAAACCGACCTCACATCGGTAACAGTGTAATCGAACTTCAACCGGAAGACGGTTCCTTCTACGTGCAGGGACACAAGTTCTATCCTGAGCCCGGTCTTCTCGAACTACTTTTTGATGCAGAACCTACCCTCCATGCGATTACGGAAGACGATAAGTTGAAATACAGAAAAATTCTCGAAATAAGTTCCGCACACAAAGAGTATTACAAATCAAATTTGCCGTTTCACTCAACACAGACGTATAAATTTCGCGATATCATCTCACCTCTTTTCAGACAGGAAAGACGACAAAGCGCAAGACTTCAAAAAAAGAAGAATAAGAAGAGGGGGGGTGGTCTGCGATTCGTGACCGCGCCCGACTACAAATATTGGCGCGATCCGAACACGCTTGTAGAAAGACTACGTCTTTTGCACGCTTCGAAGGCCGCCGGGAACAACGGGCTCGACGGTGAAATCGTAGAAATAGAAGACGAGCTGCGTGACGCTGGGATTATTGTCTAGAGAGGTCCTTGTGATGACGTCATCTGTCCGGCAAGGTCTTGCCGTGGAATTACACGCGCCGGCCCGACGTCGTTACGGGAGGCGGCGAGTGATTACGAAAGGACTCGATGACCTATGGCAAGCCGACTTGGTCGATATGCAACCGTACTCGAAAACCAATCGAGGTATGCGCTACATCTTGACGGTCATCGACGTCTATTCAAAGTACGCGTGGGCGGAAGCGATAAAGAAAAAGACGGGTGCGGAAGTGGCGAAGGCTTTCGATCGCATCGTGAAGTCGAGCGGCGGCGGTCGACGACGAGTGCCCCGCTTCCTGCAAACCGACCGAGGCACCGAATTTTACAACAGCACGCTCGCCAAGTGGTTTCGAGAGCGCGGTATTCATCATTATTCCACCTTTTCGAACGTAAAGGCAGCCGTCGTCGAACGATTTAATCGCACACTCAAAGAGCGTATGTGGAGACGGTTCTCCGCCGAGGGTACGCGCCGCTGGACCCTCATGCTCCCCCCCCTCCTCCGAGACTACAACAACACCAAACACAGGACGATCGGTATGAAGCCGAAAGACGTCACCGACGACAAATTAATGACGACCGTGTACGCCCACGCGAAGACGCTCGACCCGCGTCTCCTCAAGTCGAATCGATTGCGAGTCGGTGACGTCGTTCGGGTGAGCACGTACAAAAGCTCCCCCTTTCGGAAAGGCTACGAAGCGCGATGGGGAACCGAACTATTCAAAATCGCGCGCGTCCATCTGTCCAATCCCGTGACGTATTCGCTCGATGACATGCGAGGTGAATCGATCGAGGGTCGATTTTACACCGAGGAATTGCAGCGTACACGCTACCCAGATCAATACCTCGTCGAGCGGATCGTACGCAAAAAGGGTCCGCTTCGTCTCGTGAAATGGCTCGGTTTCGATTCTCGACACAATTCATGGGTGCACGAAAGAGATATTGAAGGGTAAGAAAGAAAGAAAAAAAAGGGAGCGCTTCATGTGATAAGCCGTTCCGGTATATAAAACAAATCTTTCGTCCTATGATTTCGTCAGTCAGTCAGAGGAGAGCGAAGCGTGTACTACTACTCCACACGCATGACTACAGAAGACATTATATTCTCAGTTCTATGTTTTCTTTCGTGGATAATTTGCGTGACCGGCTTTGTCATTCTAGCCTTGTGACGAATTTATTATTTCTTGCGCCGGCTCACGATGAAACAAACGAAAAAGACATCGCTTTAGAAGAAGTAGTAGTATGCAAAAAAGAAGAAGAAGCATCAATGACGACACCGTCGGCACATGTTTCTTGGCGTGCGGAGGAGACCGCCATTGCCGACATTCAAGGTTACTACATGAAGGGACGATTCGTCATCAAATTGCTGACGGTGTTGAAAATTCCGAATTCGCGGGAAAGAAAAGGCAAAGAAATGAAATGTCAGACGTATGTGTTTCGACCGCCTTGTCTGGTCCAGGATCTCGATGAGAAAGATAATCGCACGCGGGACTGGATCGAGCAATTCCACCCCGCCAGTCCTTTATGGGATAGCGGTACGTACAACTACGATACTCATAAGGAGGTCATTCAGCATGCCTTCGACGGCGTCACAAAAATATTCGTGAAAGGGAGAGAAAAAGCGAAGTGGTTGCGGCAGTGCGTACACCGTCCAGTCGTGGACTTGTTTTCAGAAGGATGTCCACCTATAAAAGAGTGTGTGAATCGCGCGATCTTCCGCTTCTTTCCGAGCGGAGCGGTGGCGGGATCAGCATTGGGAATGCAATACGTCCTTGCGCTCTTCGAGTGGTTGACGACAGAGCGACCGGACCTCTTATCGGGCTGATAAGACTTCCTGTGAATCATCACCCGACGGCTGTTCGAACCGGAACTCTTATCGGACCGATAAGACTTCCTGTGAGTCATCACCCGACGGCGGTTCGATAAGACTTGCAGCTCGGGGTGTGCGGTGTGTCAGTCGGTCGGCAACCAGCGAGAAGCGAACATCATCATCAGCAGCAGCAGCAGCAACAGATGGTTGAAAGGGAGGAGGAGCTGCAGTGGCCGAGTGAGATCAATCAGGCCGTACAACGGTTCGTCGACAATGGTTTTTCTCTTCTAAGACTCGACGATCTATCGCTGCAATCGCTGCCCATTGACATTCTACTATATTGGGCCCCGAAGGACCTTCCTGTCATCTTCCACCGTCTGCCGGACCACGTACAGAAAGATTCGCGCATTCTGAAACTCCTCCCTTGCCTCAAACATTATAACAAGGGGCGCACGCGTATAGACGGACCGCCGCCACCGCAGTGGCAGTGCGGAGGGTGTCAACGAGAAGAAGCTCTGCGTGTCGGTTTTTAAGTGTAAATGGATTGGATTGATTGCTTGCAAATTGTTGTTATTATTATAGACATCATAGCCATCACCGCTGTTCTCGTGTGCTTCGCTCTCGCGTGAAAAAAAAAGACTCCCATGGACGTGACGTCGGCGCCGCCGCCGCCGCCACCGCCGCCGTCGCCGCCTCCTCCTCCTCCATACATCGTAGTGAACAAGGAAGACGATGACGTCGACGATATCTCGTGTAGCATCTGCCTCGAACAATTACAACCGCAACGGGCACGCACGGTAGGTTGCAATCATTTGTTCGATGTAATATGTATCGATCGGTGGTTGAAAAAGTATAATACGTGTCCGATGTGTCGACACGTCTTGTTACAAAAAAAGAAACGAAAGTAGAGGAAGTGCGCCCGCCTTTAGCGGTGATTGAACGTAATGTTGAGATAGAGATAAATATCCATCGAGTTGCGAGTGAAAATTTTAGAAATAGAGTGAATTGTTTGTTAAGAAGAAGAAGGCGTAGCTATGCGGACGATTTCGAACTATTTAGAGTTCTGTGGAATTTGTATGTAACGATACGACGCGACGCCTTAAACGCGGGTGTCAGTATAGATGAATATGCCGACGATGTATTTTTCGGTTTTATTGAAGAGTTGGAGGAACATCGTGTATAAAATTTTTTTTTCTGACGTCAGCCAATAGTCGCATCATGAACTGTCGGCAAAGCGAATGCTCCTCCTACTACTACGACCCGGAGGAGGAGTACGATGTCAGCGATGAAGAGAGAAAAACAAAACAACACCGCGTCAAATTTCCCACTCTCCGTCGTCCGGTTCATATCGAAAACAATGGCGGCAGTAGCAGCAGCAGCATGAGTTTGCAACACACTCAACCACATACAAAAAACAAATCGACCTCTCGAAGTTACCACCCTCCCTCGCAACAAAAAAAAAGAAAAGAAAACCGGAGAAAACACAACAAACGCGCATCGTCACCGTGGTCGAGTCAGCACTATGCGTCACCACCATCACCGCCACCGCGACCACCACCACCACCACCATTCTATCGACGAGACCGCGACGACCATTTTCTTTTTTACGTATAAAACGACGTGAACGCACTTTGCGGTCGTCAGTCTGCAGCATGACTTCCCAGCAAGGAGACGTCTACTACGACTCGGCAGAGGGGGAGGAGGAGGATGAGCGGCAGCAAGAAGAGGATGAGGAGTACGATGACAACGTCGAGGCGGAAGACGAATATTGCAATATACCGGATTACGTTGCCACCAAAGCGTACGTGGATGCACAAATCGAACTCGCTCGTGAAATCGCAGTGCAAGATGATAAGAAAATATTGAAGGAGAACATCGATATACAAAATTCGTTAAAATGCGTGATTGAAAATCAATCCAAATGTCTCCGCCAATGGAAAGACGACAGCCCCTTTAACGCGGATCTCTTTCGCATTTCCAATACGGCTTCTCCCATAGAAGAAAAAGATGCCGTCAACAAAGGGTACGTCGACCGCAACATCAAAGGCATCAAGACGCAGCTAGAAAAAATTCCAAAACTCCGATGCAGCAAACTGGGAAACGTCAACGTGATGAAAAAACGTCTTGTCAACGTGGCGCCACCATTGAAAACGGACGACGGGGCTACGAAAGGATATGTGGATGAGAAGATCAAAAAAGAAATCAATAATTTTTTAAAACAAATGTAAATTAATTTTTTAAAAATTATTTATATCATGTATTTTTCAAAATATATATGTGTGAAGATTAAAAAAGAAATTAATAATTTTTTCTGAAGATTTAAAAAAGTATTTGTATCATTTTTCAAAATATATTCTTTCAATATATATACACATTTTTTGTTGTTGTTATTTATCATTCCCGATTCACCTCCAGGCAGGGATTTCCCCCCCTTTTCATAGTTCATCCATAGAGCGAAGGGGGATTTTTTTTATTTTATTTTATTTTATTTTATTTTATTTTATTTATTTATTATTTTTTTTTTTAATAGTGACGTCACCGCGGAGGGGAGGGGGGTTCACAAAAAAAATAAAGGGAGGTGGAGGCGCACGCGCGTCTCTCTCATTCAGTCGTGGACGACAGAGGTGACAACATCGCAGCAGCAGCAGCTTCTCGCTTCATGGTAATTATATATGTGTGCATGAGCGCACGCACGCACGCACGCACGCACGCCACGTTACGTCACGCGCGCGCGCGCGCGAGAGTCACGTAAAACCCACTCAAGAGACGCTCTTCTCGGCCGTGTCGCGGTAGCTCAGTGCTAGCGTGCGCGCCACACCCCCCCCTCACAGGAAACGCTACTCCGGGCGGTTCGAATCCACCTCGCGCAGACTTCCCGTTTTTGAAAGACATCACACCACCACGCACACACCGAGTTCCACACGACGCTCACAGAGCGCGCCACCACCACCTTCACCGCCGCATTTCGCCGCCAGGGCGCGCGCAATCGGCCCCAGGAAGTGACCTCACTTCTCTGCTGATACGATAAAGCCACTTCCGGGGGCCCCACAGGCGGGACCCGGACGTGACGTCACTCACTGATAAGATAAGATAAGGCTTATCAGTGACGCGTTTCCGGGTCCCGGGGCCCTCTGACGTCACCCAACACATATGCGGGTCCTGGACCAGGAAGTGACGTCACGATAAGATAAGATAAGATAAGATAAGGCTTATCAGTGACGCATTTCCTGGTCCAGGACCCGCATTACCCCCCCTACTAACAGTGTACCATTGACTCATGTTAATGCAACAAAATTTTTAGGTCTCTCAATTCAGTCAAACCTTAAATGGAACGTCCATTTAAATGAATTGAACACAAAATTAAGTTCATTATGCTACGCGTTCAGAATTCTTGCAAATTCAGTCAGCCTTCATTCTGCTCGTTGTGTATACTTCGCGAATGTTCATTCCCGCCTGAGATTTGGCATAATATTCTGGGGAAATACATCTTATAGCTCCCAGACTTTTAGATTACAAAAACGAATTGTACGAATAATAACCAAATCCCACCCACGTGATTCATGTAAGCCTCTCTTCATTAATCTAGGAATTCTACCATTACCGTGTCTTTTTATTTACGAATCAGTGGTTTTTGTAAAAAATGACTTGCTTAAGGGCGGGAATATATTTTCAGAAAATGCCGAAGTCTATTACTATAACACTCGACGTAGAAATCATATTCATCAGGTGACAGTATCAACAGCTCATTACAAAAAATTCACATACAATACATGTACATTATTTTACAACACTTTGCCAGATGACATTAAACGATTAAATTCAATAGAAAAGTTTAAATCCCAAGTGAAATCGTTTCTGCTGCATAACTGTTTCTATACAATTAGAGACTATACTGAGCATCACAAGAAAAGTAACATTAATTTTATCAATGATACATAATGCATTAATTACCATTTGGACTGTATAAATGAGTATAAACAACCTGTAACAACTATTGTAACACAGCTTCCGGGTCAATGACCCCCATCTCGATCAAGTTTTTCGTCCAGTTTCCCTGATCCATTGAGCAAATGCTGAGATGGCCCCTTGTTTTGCTTCTGGACATAAATGTAACTTCATTTTCTGTGCACGTCTTCTAGAATTCAGTGGGAAATACAATTATTCAAATTATCGTTTCCATGTTGTCGCGGCAGGAAGTAATAAGAGCCAAAATTTATTGCTTATTTATCCTTGAAAATAGATTTTATTACATGGGAGTTTTTTTTTTCTCCCTTTCAAAATTCAAAATTTATTGCTTATTTATCCTTGAAAATCGATTTTATTACATGGAAGTTTTTTTGTTTTTTTTCTCCCTTTCAAAATTCAAAATTTATTGCTTATTCATCCTTGAAAATCGATTTTATTACATGGGAGTTTTTTTGTTTTTTTTTCTCCCTTTCAAAATTCAAAACTTAAGTAGTATATGATTTAGTGTAGGGATCACAGAATTTTGAAAATGTGCACACAATTCACTTTTCCCCATAGCCCGTCATACGCAGTTTTTAACTGTTTTTTGACGTAAATAAATAAATAAATAAATAAATAAACATGTATTTTTTAAATTTTCAGATGTTGCACAAAATGTTAGCAGTATTGGTCTTGTTTTACTTATAATACCTACATGTTAGACCTGCTCATGGGCTTTCTGCCCAGACTTAGTAAAAACTGTTTGTTCCCATTGTGCACTAGATTCATTCCTTTTGGGGTCAGCCGTGACTCAAAAATATCAAAAATTTTAAATAATTTTCTGGAGTCAAGCACCACAAAGATAGGACATTCAAAATTAAAATAAAATTAGCTCATCCAGGAAAGGTTGACAGACTTGGATTGTGTTGACCTATCTTTAAATCATTTCAAGTTCTTTCATTATCTTATCAATAAATACATGAACGAATTATATTTGTAAAAAGAGAACTAATAGTAAAAGTAAAAATTATAAAAAATGTATCTATAAATGTACAAATAGGCTATCAAATAATAAACACATCTCCTGTATTCGAAAACACTCAGACGAAAAGGGGCAACACCTATATAAAACAACACTCATATAAAAAGTTCCCAGAAAATTAAAAGAATATTAACATTATCCAAAAAAAATAAGTGAATTTCCTAATTCATATGACAATAAATGATATGAATAATGAATAAATGACTAAATAGTCATAGGGATATCTTTTTTAGAAATTAAAATGAATATAGAGTATATCACAAAATGCTAATAAACAATTTAATTTAAAGTTTATTACAATAATATTATTAATAATAATAATATTAATAATAATCATAATAGTACAAATACAAGGGAGATCAAAAATAATTATCTACTGAATGTGCAGTGGTATCCCCTTACTTAGAGACAATCAAATCAATTCATACTTTTAAAAAATATTTTATTGTCATCTATGCACTAATCATAGTGTTTAGCAAGCCAATTCGTCGCATCACCAGGTGTTCTGTAATGCAGTTTTAAACAATTACAAACGTTTCTTTCATCAAAGTTGAAAATTTGTAGTAACATTGTAAACAAAGAAAAAATTAAAAATAGAATTCCAATTGAAATTTTCAATACATTATCAAAGAAAAAACAAAAACCTTAGTTGTAACATCTCTGACTTCACGGTATTGATAAAATATTGTGAAATTGATATTGAGCATTTGAGCATTTTAGAGGTTCACATACATTTGTAATGTTATACAAATTATTCATGTGGCACCACTATTAGACCAAACAATATGAATTAAAATATGTTCAATAACCATGTATACTTTTTTAATGTATACTTAAATTCATAATTTATAAATATTAGTAACAAAAAATATACAAATTACATGCTCGTATTAATGCAAAAATATCTCCCTAGTGAGAAAATTGAAGATTTGTTACATTTCACACACATCTTACCTCAAATAAATATGCCACTTTACATAAACGTCCGGTATCCGTCTTCATCATCCTTTCTCGTTCGTACTTTGTTTTTGAATTCTCAGACAGAGTAAGTAAGAACATTGTATCTTGATGTACAAGTTAATATTTGTAATTTAAAACAATTTGCATGCGTAAGTTTAACTCGCTTTTCTGGTATTGTTTCAAATGTCTGGTTTAAAAATTCAAAAACAAATAATGTGATGAGATTATCACACCAAAATTCCAGATTCAATTAAAAATTTCTCAGTATGCTTCCACGCGTTCAAAATTTCAGTTTCGAGCATGTTGGCCTAAAATGAAACAAATGAAAAGATGCAAACCGCAGCTAAATAAATGTTATAACGGCGTGTATGTGCGAACAACATACTCTCGGGTGCCAACACAAGAGGAGTTTCATTCACGATGGTCTCCTCTGAACTGGACTTTCACTAAACTTAGTGCAACGAAAAGGCTCTAAACTCTTTGCCCTAAACCAATGAGGTTAGAATGACGGGTGATATACGTGAAGTTGGTATGATCCACTTTCTCTGGAACCATTTAAGCCTGAAAACTCGTATACCCTTCAATTCCTCACAATTTAATTGTTGAAGAGATGGAAGATTTTTTATCTGTTAACTCTCACAAAGTTGGTATTCCACGTGACCAAATCATGTTAGCTGTTCGAGCCATTATTAATAATATTGAGATTACTTAAAACAACAGTGTACCGCCAATACTCGGGCACACCTATTAAGCACTATTCTTGCAGAATTGGTGATGTTCCATGGACTTGAACATGTCCTTAAACAAACAGTAGGTTTTAATCTCTATGTGCGCTATGTCTATGATGCGCTCATCATATTGCCATACAATGCTATTAATTCTTTATTGAGCAAGTTTAATCAGTATAACTCAAATATTCAATTTACCATCGAAGTAGAACAAGAATCAAAACTTAATTTTCTGCATGTCATCATATTTCGTAATAGTAATAGCATTACCACATATTGGTACACCAAAGCAATATACGCAAGGATTACCATGAACTTTTTATCTTGACATTCTGTATGTTTGAAAAAATCTATAGTAATGAATTTAGTTGTTGGGGCCATTAACTTGTCATCTTCCCCTTTCCATTTGTCTACTCTATACAAAATTCCGGAAATCCTGAGATTAAGTAATTATCCTGATAAATTTATTAATAAGTTGATTAACCACAGGTTAAAAACTCTTAACTATCCAGGATCAGATTAAGAACTCTAAATTTAGTGAGGGTATCTCTTATGAAAGAAAGAAAGAAATTTATTTGCCCTTTATCCCTCAAATTCAAACAAGTTTAAATGAAGAGTTGAAATTAAAATTTGATAAGAAGTTAATGAACATAATTTGCAATGAGTCTATTGTTGTTAATTTAAAAGTCCGAAGAAATAAATTTGACCTTCAACATTGTTTACCGGATAAATTGTCAACCATGATCTAAATCTTACCTTGAGCAAACGCAAAGAGTATATCTCTATCAAAACTCAGAGTATATCTCTATCTGGACAAACTAAGAAGAAGCTGAAAACACATGTGTCTGAGCAGATGCGTAATATTAATGAAATCTCGGATAGACAAAATTCAATTACGACACACCGGCTGGATTGTGGACATTCCATGGATTTTACAGATGTTAAAATATTGGAGTCGGAACGTAATCATTTTTCTGGATTGGTGCTAGAACCTCTTCATATAAACACATCAGATTGTCTCAATATACAGGTTGAATCTTATACTTTCACATGTCTTTGTGGCTCTGTCCTATGGAATTTTTCAAGCAAAAAATATTTATGTATGGTTGCTTGCCAAAGTTGTAATTTCCTGTTTCTAAATAATTGAGTAAATTTATTTATTTATTTATTTATGTATTTATGTATTTATTTATTTATTTATTTATTTATTTATTTATGTATTTATTTATTTATTTATTTATTTATTTATTTATTTATTTATTTATTTATTTATTTATTTATTTATTTATTTATTTATTTATTTATTTATTTATTTATTGTTGTTTATTTGTTGTTGTTTGTTGTTGTTTATTTGTTTGTTTGTTGTTTGTTTGTTTGTTTGTTGTTTGTTGTTTGTTTATTTGTTGTTTGTTTGTTGTTTATTTGTTGTTGTTGTTGTTTGTTGTTTGTTATTTATTTATTTGTATTTATTTATTATATAAATATTGCTTTATATGCATTTGTTAACCCATTTAGTATTTATAATTTGCACATTGTATTTCAGTGGCGGCTCATAGTCCTTGTGCTTGAGAGGGCTGTGTTTAAAAATATCTCACCTTAGCTATTTGATGTTCAAATCCATCCGGCGGTCTTTCTTTGCAGTAAAAATGTCAATTACCCTCCGGTTGAATTGTGGAACGTTTCCTATCATTTTTATTTCTATGAACAGCATGGCAAGGGCACTTAATGTATCTTCTCCTATAGAATTCCTTAGAAATGTTTTAATTCCTTTCAATGTCGAAAAGCAACGTTCAGATTCACAGGTAGTCAGAGGCAGAGTGATGGCTATTTGTAAAAGTTTTATCACATTAGAAAAAGGGGAAAGAAGATTATTTGCTTGGAGATATCGCAGAAACTTTACAGAACCGCCAATACTTCTGAACTCTTCTCTTAGACCGAACGTTCTGTACGAAGTTTATCTGTATCAAACACTGGAAATAGTTTTACACATTTATTGAACAAAATTTCTGGGAAGTTTGTATTATATTCTACATGCTTGTGTCCTTGCAGCAGTGATGAGACAAAGGTGATTCGTAAACTCAAAACGTGTATTAATCTGAGACAGAATGACATCACATACTTCCTTGGCTGCAGCTATTCTTGTCTGTGTCTGTGAAGAAGACTTCCTCTTGGTTGCATTTTCTGCTTAAATTCACAAGGTCCTACCATGTCTCTCAGTTTCTTAATTTCAGAAGTGAATGAAGAAACGTTTTTCTCAGCTATGGCGGCACATATGTGACTGCTCTGAACCAGATTGAACAGGATATCTATATGTGGCATGATTTTATGAAAGAAATTAAGCCAGAAACAAAATTCAGAATTTTGAAGGTACCCCAATAAAGCAGTTGTTTCATTTACTGTTGCTATACTTGACGTCTTTAATTCAGATAAAATCTTTTTTTTTAATTTATTTCTATCTGCTCGACCAGATGGTCCTACAGAGTTGTGAATACATATACATAATTCTTGGAAAATTTTCTAAGTTGATTGTCTTATTGAGGTGTTAAACCACAAAGAAAGACAAAAATTTATGTTTTATGGTGAGGAGAGAAAGGAAGATAGTTTGAGTTTGATATTGTTAAGGTTTGGAGGGGGTGTTAAATAAAATATTATGAGAGGAAATGTGGGGAGATTTGAATCAGGGGGGTCTGAAAATATCTTTGGTAAAACGAGGTTTTATTCTGTTCGGAGTATTGGCTTGTTGGCCAAGGTGAAAAAAGGAAGTGCTTGGGCAAGATGGAAGAAGTGAATAAAATTTAGAGGATAAGCTTATTAAATAGTCAGAGATGTAAGGCATTTGAAGTTCACGATGAATTTGACTGTTAGGAATGAACCAGGGTACGTTAAGAAGTCTGCGAAGGCATTTAATTTGAAAAACTTCAATTTTGTTAGTATTGCTAAGAGCAGTGTTTAACCAAGCAGGGCATGCATATGTTAATGTGGTGCGACCCACCCGTCCGACTAGCTCAGAATGGGGGTTTTCTGGGTGGACGCAAACAAAAAAAAATTTTATAAGAAGAATGGCGGGGTTCAGGGTCGTGCAGAACGTTGTGGATTGGATGCAATTACTTAAAAAACACAAGGAGAATCACTTTTCACACACTCAAATACATTCTATAAAAATTTTTCAGTTATTACAATTACACGAACCAATCAGAAGATAATTTAAATACACACTTATCATAAAATGCTGAAAGGAAAAAAAACACAAAACACACTAGTCACTATATACAAGGTTTCTTACTCTGTCTCTCTGAACATTCAATTTCAGTTACTACTTTCTTTAATCATGAGAAAGGTTTAGAAATGTTTACTTTTTACAAATTAACAAATTCTACTTAAAAATCAAGTCTGACAGTTCTGAATTGATCTTGTCCGTAATAAATTACTCTCTCTCTTTCAACAAAACAATTCTGAGAATATCTGTAACTGATTACTCCTTCATTTTCTAGTTTTACCAGTTATAACTGTACATTTATTATTTTTTTTTACTTTTTTTACGTCAAAAAAACAGTTAAAAACTGCGTATGACGTGCTATGGGGAAAAGTGAATTGTATGCACATTTTCGAAATTCTGTGATCCCTACACTAAGTCATATACTACTTAAATTTTGATATTTTGAAAGGGAGAAAAAAAAAAACAAAAAAACTCCCATGTAATAAAATCTATTTTCAAGGATAAACAAGCAATAAATTTTGAATTTTAAAAGGCAGAAAAAAACAAAAAACTCCCATGTAATAAAAACTATTTTCAAGAATAAATAAGCAATAAATTTTGAATTTTGAAAGGGAGAAAAAAAAACTCCCATGTAATAAAATCTATTTTCAAAGATAAATAAGCAATAAATTTTGGCTCTTGTTACTTCCTGCCGCGACAACATGGAAACGATAATTTGAATAATTGTATTTCCCACTGAATTCTAGAAGACGTGCACAGAAAATGAAGTTACATTTATGTCCAGAAGCAAAACAAGGGGCCATCTCAGCATTTGCTCAATGGATCAGGGAAACTGGACGAAAAACCTGATCGAGATGGGGGTCATTGACCCGGAAGTACAATAGTTGTTACAGGTTGTTTATACTCATTTATACAGTCTAAATGGTAAATAATGCATTATGTATCATTGTTAAAATTAAAGTTACTTTTCTTGTGATGCTCAGTATAGTCTCTAATTGTATAGAAACAGTTATGCAGCAGAAACGATTTCACTTGGGATTTTAACTTTTCTATTGAATTTAATCGTTTAATGTCATCTGGCAAATTGTTGTAAAATAATGTACATGTATTGTATGTGAATTTTTTGTAATGAGCTGTTGATACTGTCACCTGATGGATATGATTTCTACGTCGAGTGTTATAGTAATAGACTTCGGCATTTTCTGAAAAAATATTCCCGCCCTTGAGCAAGTCATTTTTTACAAATTTCCAATTTTCTTTTGAAAGAAAAGGTTGATTCTTTACTCGCGTGCTAGGGGTGGAAAGAAAATGTAATTATACTTTTCTTATCGTTAAGTATGACAAATGCATCTCCCGCCTCTTTTCTACGCCAAGACTGCAACCTAAACTTTCCTTCCAATATCTAGAAACAGTTCGCTAGGCACGACCTTACGTTTTCGCTTCTCGGGTGCGACGCGAAGCTCCCAGCGGCGCGGCCTTGAAGTAACCAACCTCGGTCTGAGGACGCCGTCCCCTCCACAGAACTGCTCGCTCTTCCGTCGAAGTCTCGTTCACCAGCACATGCCCACCGTCTCGTATTCAGTTGAAACTCTTTTCGTATGCTCAGATAGAATTGTATTGGCGACGAATTAATTTAAGTTGAGCACTACAGATTTACAAGAGCCACTATTACGACGATAAACGAAATTAACGAGAGAAAAAAATAAACTGAAAATAAAAGAAACGAATTCATTGGTTAGTTCATGCCTATTCATTACTTCTCTTATCACTTCTCAAATTGCAAAATTAAAATGTTTCACTTCGTCTCTTTCTTTGAGAATACGTTTATATCAATTGTAAGGAGATAATTACCTCTTCTAGTCTTCTTGAAGAGTTTTTCATAGAATGCCTTCCTGTAGTCCGTTGCAGCACAAGTTCCCGTCTTGTGGTCGGCACGTCCGAACTGGTCCGCTGTTGTCTAGAGAAAGAACGACTTTCTCTCCGTCAACTACAGGGCTCGCCCGATCTAACGTGGCGATCTCTATTGATCTCTTTAGGTAATTGTTACCTTCTCATATCATTCCGCGTTGGCGCGCGTTCAAACAGCTGGTCTCTTGTTCAGGACAATAATGTGACCCGCTTTCCGAGGCTTCGGGGGAAACGGATGGTCACAGTGGGTCTTATAATACTTTTATATAGTAGTAATTTGGTTTCAAGTTTTAGTGATGATGTATTTATGAGTGGATTCAATTAAGAAGCTTTTGCTGTAGCTTTTTGTATGTTAGATTTGATGTGATCTTTCCAGGTTAGTCGTCTATCAATTAATATTTCTAGGTATTTGGTGGGGGTAGAGTTGATTGTTGACTGTTATTGACAGTCAATGAAGGTGGATTTGTTGGTTTTCTGAGAGTAAAGATTTTTGTTTAAGTTTTTGCTGGATTAATTTTTACTCGCCATTCGTAAAACCAGGTATTTAAAATATGAATAAATGATTGGATTTGATCAGACGCTAAAAGTATGTCTTCGTGGGAAGAATAGATTACCGTGTCATCTGCAAATAGGGATATGTTGACATCAGGCATGGTAGGATGGTCTGAGGAGTAGATGTTGAATAATGTCGGAGCAAGAACTGAGCCCTGAGGAACGCCTGCAATTATATTATGAGTATTTGAAAAGGTCTGATTGACTTTAACTTTGAAAGTTCGGTTTCTTAGATAGCTGGAGATGATTTTATAGCGGAATTGTGGAGTACCTAATTGCTGAAGTTTGAATAGAAGTCCATTGTGCCATATGCTGTCAAAGGCTTTAGTAATGTCAAGGAAGGCTGCAATTGTATGCTTTTTTGTGTGAAAACTATTTGCTATTTCTTCTATCAGTCTGAGTAGTGGGTGGGTTGTTGAGTGATTGGGTTCGAAGCCGAATTGAGTTTTGGGTATGGTATTGCTGGAATTAAGAAAGTTAATAAGGCGGTTTAATATTAGTTTTTCCAACATTTTTGCTAGAGAGGGGAGTAAGCTTTTAGGTCTATAATTGGTGGGATCGTTAGGATTGGTTTTAGGTTTAATAAAGGGAAGTATAACTGCATGTTTCCACATTTGTGGAAAGTATCATAGGCGAAGTCCGGCATTGAAAATAGATGTTAAAGCTGCAACACAACGCTTTGGTAGCTGCTTGACGGTTACATTGGTGATGTCATAGCAAGGTTTATTTTTGTTTTTCAGCTTTTGTATGATATTGAACGTTTCTATTGGCGAGAAGAATTTAATGGGATGTGGAACAGTGATATGAGGATGATTCAAATGATGTTCTATTTGTGTGTTAAAGTTCTGGTATATTATTGGATTGGGCTTAAAAGTGGAAAGTAGGTGGTTTGCTATGGTTTCTGCTTTGTGGTGTCCAGAGTATATTACTTGATTATTTAAAAGAAGAGAGGGAACACTTGTTTTTTCCTTCATGAAGTATTTGACTGTTTGCCAGAGTCGTCTGGTGTTTGGATGAAGTTGTTGCAAGTGTTTCTGGTAGTTATGTCTGTGATTACTGATCATGTTTTTGATGTGCTTGGAGAGTTGATTAATTAGTGTCTTAATTACTCTTGATCGTTTCTATTTGTGATCCAACGGCGTCGGATAGCACGTTCCCTTCTGATGGCCTTTAGGATATGGTTTTGAAGAGGGTCTATGTTGTGTTCTAATGATGTAATGTATGGGGTGGTGGAATATAAATGAGCCTGTGTGATATTCTGAGTTATATCTGAGACCGCATTATTTAGATCTGTGCTATTTGATATATGTGTTGGAAAATTTAAATTTGTGTTTATTAATTCTTTAAAGTATTTCCAATTGGTTTTACCTTTAATTATTTTATTTTGTTGTGATATATTGTCTTCTTGTGTGTCAATATTAATTTTAACTGGAAGATGGTCTGAATCTAGTTCTGGTACTACTGTTTGGTGTATTGTTTGATAATAATTTTTAGTGAATATTAAATCTAATATATCTGGTGTTAGGTTAGTGTTGTTGGAATAAAATATGGGGGTAGTTGGGGAGTGTATATAAATATTATTGTTAAGGCTAAATCTGAGGAGTGTTTTACCATGATAATTTGAGGTATTACAACCCCAAGCTTCATTTTTAGTTTTTAAGATCATCTATTAATAAAGTGGGGGGCATTACTGGAAAATATTTGATAAAGTTCATTGATTGGAATTTTTTGATTTGGAGGTCTGTATACTGCTATGATTATTATTGGGTGTGTTGGAGTAGAAATTTTTATTGCCACTGTTTCAAGATAAATAGTATTTATTTATTTATTTATTTATTTATTTATTTTACGTCAAAAAAGTAGATGGTGAGCTTATTTAGGAGTGTTTAAATTTAGTTTAAATTGCAATTGCTGTTCCTCCTGGAGCTGTAAGTCTGGATCTGTCACTTCTGTAGATGTTATAACCATATAATTTAAATTTTTCGCCAGGTACAAGGTGCGTTTCCGTTATACATACGTATATTATGTCTGTTTAAAAAATGAGAGAATAAAGTTTCTTGTTTCTTTATGCCATTCGCGTTGAAATTTAAAAGGGTTAAAAAATTTAATTAAAAGGGTGAAAGGAGGTTGATTAGCCATTTTTAGGGTGGAAGCATGTTATGGAAACAACTTTAATAAAAATGTTACATGAATGCTAGTGAATTGTTTTGATGGATACTTTTTGTAGAATTTTGAGCTTATTGTGAAGATAAAATATTAAGACAATCTTTGTCAACTTAGGAAGTTTGTACAAAAATAAAGATTTGGTTCTACTTATAACTAAACAATACAAGACTTTCTTATGTTTTGTTAAGATTAGTTGGAACAGTATAATAAATACATGGTAAAATGGTGGCTCTTAATATTTGAATTACTGGCCATATTGACTTGAGGATGTACAAGAGGATGTACAAGAGGATGTACAAGAGATTGTAAATGTGGCATAAGAGATGTGAGAACTTGTGTTACCACCTGTGTTATAATATTAGTGATATGAATTTCATTATTGGTAGTACTATTGTTATTATTATTGATTATATTGTTGTTTCTGGACCACTGATTTGATGTGGGATTTACTGCACTGAAGTTGGAATTGTTGGGCCTGCTTGGTAGTGATGGGAAGTGATTATTCTTTAATTGGATGTTGTTACTACTTGTGGGAGATGAATGAGTGGGGGCAGGAGGATGATGATGGGAGAGTTTTCGAGACTGAGGTGTTTTATTAGAATTATGAAAATTGCGGGAGGAAGTTTTGGTTAGTTTAGCAGAGAATTCTTTATATATTGGGCATCCCTTATAGTTAGCTGTGTGGTGTTGTAAACAGTTAACACAGGTGGGCAGTGTTTCTTGTTTAGGGAGTTTGCATTCAGAGTAATGGTGTTTTCCTAAACATCTCACACATCTTGAACTTAGCCCACAGTTAGCTTGTGTATGACCATAATTTTGGCACTTTTTGCATTGTAGGGGACCTATGGTATTATTTCTTATGTTTACTCTGATTTTACAATAGAATAAGTCTTTGAGGATTAAGATTGTTCTACCTATTTCATCATCTATTAAGTCTATTGCTATTATGGACATGGGTGTCTTATCTTTTCTATATAATCTTGAGCACTTTTTGACAAGGTAATTTTTGAAGATCAGTTCCTCACTAATGTCTTTTTGTGATAAATTGATTGGTACATCCTTAATAATTACTGACATTTTAATAGTCGGATCTCTATACGTGTGATACTGGATGTTCTCACTGTCGCAAAATTTTCTAAAGTTGCGGAACTCACAAATATCATGGAACATGATTTTAATATTGTTATTTTCAGTTTTAGTATTAAAAGTACCATTTGTCACACTTTTTATGTCGTTGATTAGACGACTGTAATTGTCGACATTGTGAACTATTATGGGTGGAATTTTAGTGGTTGCTGGTTGATTTACACTACAGCTAGAGTTTGCACTATTAGTTTGTTCTTCATGTGATAGAATTTCGTAACGATTATTAGCTGGCACATTATAATGTGGGGTTTCACTGTCACTATGGTGTTTTTTACGTTTTCTGGGATATCGGCGTTTTTGGGTGGATTGGCACTAGTACTTACATTATTTGTTGAGGTTTCATTCGGTTGCTGACCGTTGTAAGCAGCGGGAGTCGCTGGTTGAGTTGCAAGTTGTTGTCGTTGGAGTTGCAGAGGAGACATTACTGCATTTGTAGTTTGTTGCTATTGTTGATAATGGAGTATGAGTTGTTGATGCTGTTGTTGTAATTGTAGATATAGTTGTTGTTGGTGATGTAGCTGTTGATGTTTGTAGAGCTGGGGTTATTAGGTTCATTGTTGCTTATATCTTTGGTTGCAGGTTGTGGAAGTTGTTGCGATGGCTGAGAAAGCGGGGGTAAGGGCGTATATCCATTTTGTTGCTGTTGTGGTAGTTGCTGTTGCAGAAGGTATTGTTGCTGCATTTGCTGGAGCTGGATGCGTTCTTCGACATCCATATCGCGAGAAATTGTTTCATAGAGAGCTTGCGATACTAGAGAGCCGGTTTCTTTTAAGTTCACTTCGTTAGCACGGGCATTTTCCATCACAAAAGATGGATCGCTTTCACACAGTCGACGCAGATTACACTAAACAGTACACAGAAACATTCACACTTACAGTTAAATAATTGGCCGTTATATGCTGCAATACAGCATTTTTGGCCGTGGGCCGCATAGAACTGGTGCGGCTTATCACTGTGCGCGTTTGAGATTACCACTGATAAGCTGTAACTATAGCACAGACTGCAACTACTAAACGCGATAAGTTTTAGAAATGCGGAGCGCTCGGAGAGGTGTGGCCTCTACGAGAGCTGGGCTCGAACTTTGGAGATAAAATCTGAAAGCATTCTTTCGGTTCTTCTTGTTTTTCATGAAGTGTTCACAGTTCTGGATTTAAAATTTCATCTCGTTGAACTGCCCGTGGGTATTCGCTTATTAACACATAAATCCAGGACTGATGATCAATGTGGTGAGCGAGAAAAGAGAGCAGGAATAGCTGAAAGGTTTGAAAAAAATATTCTTGCTTTCGTGTTTTGTCCATGGTCAAATTTAACTGATGTGCAAAGCAATACACAAAATACGCACAAGAGTGCGCCTCTCTCACTTTAGCCTGAACACCATTTAGAGAACCACTCATTACAGCTGCTCATTACCACTCATTACAACGTAGCTTTGGCCTATAAGCTTATGCTTTTCTTTTAAAATCTTTCCAGTTCAGAAATAATACACTCTGCAATACAATTAGAATTTTGGTCATTTGGATCAAACAATTCCCAGAATCTCTCAATAGGATAGCCTTGAGAATTTGCAGTACCGTAAGACGATAAGTTGTAAACTTACCGCTCATGTCTGTAGTCTCATCTGCCATAACAGACATGAAATCGGCTGCTTGAATTTATTCCAACATATTCTGCTTACTGATCTCAAGCATACATTGGAATGAGTAATTTGTTTTGTATTGACTTCGATGTGCATTTAAAGAACGAGTTACTCTCAAGATGAGATTTGAGTGAAGAGTCAATTTCAGAAGTAAATTTCATTAACCCCACGAAAACCCCTTGGTTCTGTGACCCCTCGTGTTCTTCATGCCCTCTCAGGTCCAGCTCATGAAACCCACAAAAATGCACACAGTTAATGATTTTAGAAAGAGTGTCTCCTGTTTCTTGCACTTGATTATTGTGACGATCAACTGACTCTTTATTAGCTTGGCTTAAACATGTCTGCACATTGACGGAAGCGTAGCAAAATTTAGCATGTTATTGATATGATTTTGAGAAATTTTATGTTTCCGACACGTTTTATAAAGTATTTTTAAATCTGTCACACCTTTTTTGATCCATGCCACATTTACTGCATCATCTTTAATCCTAAACAAAAGGCATGGCAAACAGAAAAGTGTATTGCGTATCTCACAACCACATAACCACTCATACTTGTAAATTTGAGGATTGAAACACCTGGTATACTCTTTTTGCTGACCTGATGCATTCTGAGTGATATCCAACAATGGTGTACGCCTTCCACGGACTTTTATTTCACATTTTTCTTGAAGTGTTAAGAAGCCGAAACGAACTGATTTTAAATGTACTTAATTACTCATTTTTCCTTCTCATTCACAACCCCTCTCACGCAAACAGACTTCAGTTTTAAAATAGAACGTTCTTACCGCGACAAATCAACTCAGAAAGCAAAATAACCACAAAAAGTCTGCGCTGTTCTGCACGGCGGACTGCACTGGATGCAGCGGCGTGCAGAAACAGCGGCAGAAGATGAGCAGAGGGGGAAGTGGTATTCCTTGCTGGCAGGGCGTCCATGATGTCCACGGGGGTGGACGCTGCTTTAAGTTGTCGCCTATCACGTTTTGAGACAGAAAAGAACAAAACGTAATAGAACGTGAGGCTAGATTAAATAAGTTATTATTTCATTCACTAACGATAACTGAATAAAATGCCTGTGGGCTGCAGTCCTGCAGCCTCCTGTTGTATTTCTTGTAATCTCTATTGTAAGAGCCGCCACTGTTGTATTTCTTGTAACGTATTTGAAGTCTCCCCCTTTTTCTTGAAACATCTCCAAACGGTCTGCTGATTGTTTACATTGTGTTCTAAGCATGTTGTAACTGCCATGCCAGCCGTGCGTTTGCACGCTCTGTTGCAAATATTTATATTACTTTGGTTTCATTTTGATGTTTTGTTTGTTTTAAATTGGCGTGTATTTTATACTATATCGAGTTCTATATGTTTTTCGTTGTAATGTTTTTCTTTTTCCTTTGTATTATTTTCTTATATTGTTCAGTAATATGTCATTATTATTTCTCTGTTACACATTCTAGCCTGAGAATGGGGAAAAATGAGTTCCCCGAAACGTCGCTCCAAAATTTCAAAGCAAACTCTGTATATATGTATATAAATTAATAGTAGGATTTTTGTATACAAGTTGACTGTCAAAATCTTGTGGCCGAATACACAGAAACTGAATTAAAGTGAACGACAGACAATTTTCTATATGTGGTGGTTAGAAAATATTCTGGTAGAATGTCCTCTAGGCATATAAAACCAGTTAATTTTTTAATCTTGCAGTATCGGGTAGGATAGCCAATGTGGATAAGGTTCACAACTCTTGAACATGAATAGATTTTTCCCATCCATTGTTCACACTCTGTGGGCGCGTAACGATAAGGAGGTTATTGTCGGTGCATAGGTAAATCCCATAAAATCCCATTACATGGTAGTGGGATTTTTCAATTTTTGATCACATGCCACATTATCTATTTAAAGTTAGCTGGTTGTACTTTGAAAACAGCACTTTAGGTTTTAGGATACTACCAAACTTAAAATGCCCAAACACGGCATGTTTTCTTGAACTCATTGCTGTTGGGTAAACTCCTGGTTTCACAGTGTGTATTAAATGAATTATAGAACAAAAGAAGTGCACGATGATTTGTAAGCAATGATAATTTTTGAAAACAAACAAGGGACAGCAGAAATACCATCAATCGATTTTTATTAAATTGAATAGAAATTCAATTTATTGCACCTTGTAATTCATTGTTTCAAGTGGGTCAAATCTCAGGTATTCTATATTTAAGCGTTTAATCGTCCTCGAGGTCTCAAACATGTGCCACTTCAACACTGCCCGTTGGGCAAATGTCAGGAATGGTGAATGATAAACGTTTAACCGAATTACCGAGAGAGGATTTTGATTTTGGCAATCGTGCTACATTGCATAGCAACAATTTTTGCGAGGTTTCCAAAAGAAATTCTACTCAAAGGTAATTCCAGACCAAGTGGAAATGGAAAATATATAGTGCATGGTGAGCAGCCCGTATCCCTTATTACCTGGCGGAAGAACGGAGCAAATAGCAAGGCAACCGGTGCTACTAAGGCCTGAGTCACACGAACATCACGTCGACGCGCGTTTGACGTGCGATGAGTAACGCGTGTCGTAAATTGACAGTATCTGGGAATGGCCAAAGCCTTCGGTGTGCCGTTTCGCAGAATATAGTTATTCTACGCCGCGCGTTTCTTATCGCGCGTCAAGGTAATGCTCGTGTGCAGGGGTACTAAGGATACGGGAAACGGCGCGAGAACGGAGGCTGAGCTACACGGCCACGGCAACTGGAGGCCTTGTCCCTTCACCAAGCCGACGCCAACTGCGTAGTCGTAGTCAACTGTCGTAGTCAAATCGCAAGAACGGGTTAGAGTGTACCTTTTGACTTGAAGCGGCTTGAATTTTATCTTGCTATTACAGGCCTAGATTCTTGAGAACTGTTTAAGGTGCCATTACATCATGTGATTGTAAACAAAGGACGGTGTATAAGTAAAAATTTGAAATTAAATTTAAATATTATAAACCAATTAAATAAAAAATGTTCCCCTGGAAATTAATTGACTCTACTCACCAAGAGGAAAATCAGTTTAATTGTGCCCATGAATCAAAAGAGTAAAGTAAATTTATGTGATGTAAACTTAATCTGACAAGGAAATTCATCTATGTTAATCAAGGATTCAAATAAAGGAAGATGCACTTGACAAGTAAAACTAAAAAATAACCTTAGTTTTATTGATTCTTTAACAAAGGATGAAAAACATGTGTTTTTAAAAGAGACAGGGTAATTGTTTACGGGAAAGAATTGAGTGAAAACACGAGGTGAAACTTTGGCCTTAATTTCAGTTTAATCATGTATTTTCTCTCACAGTTACAAATCTTAAGAAGATGCTACGTATTGGCTAGAGTGATAACAAAAGGGGCATTTTCTTAACATTTTTCCAAACCCAACGTGGGAGAACTAGAAAAGAATCCAAGAATTAAATTCAGCGGGAACAAACCACGAATTTATTGTACAAGAAAAAATGTAAGTCGAACACCCTCCCTGATAAATTTTATAACACATTACAAGGCTGCATTTTCAAGCAGTTCTATAAAAAGTCTTATAGGAGCATAAAAATGTAAATTAATTTGAGGCGTTGTTTCGTCGTATGTATTTATTTTGGCATAAAGCTTTTTCGGCCGCATTGCGACCATCTTCAGTGCTATTCTGAGGCGGCTGGGGGCCTCGGTCCAACAAGACAGTAAACGCCGCACTATTTCCTACCAAGAGCATAAAATAAAGATAAAATTCCCAGAGCATGGAGTGGTGAGATTATAAACATAGAAACGTACCTAGTAAAAGACTCATTTACCATAGATTTAATATGAGAACTGAAAACAAACTAGATAATTCAAAACTTTAAGAACGTAATATCTAAGAAAGAAAAAAATGGAGGATAAGAAAAAGAGTGATAAGCGAAGAAAAAAGTATTCAAGGATAACATAATTAATAGTTGTTGGAAAACAACGTGATTTGTCAATTTTTAATACAACCTGAGGCTTTCAAAATTTGGAGGATAAATAAAACTACGTAAACGATTTTAAATATCTAAGATAAAGTAAAGATCCTGGAAAGATACTCACACGGGGAGCAGCAACAGTCAGAGAAGATCGAAATGTTTCTGGGGCGAAAACCGATCGTGAATGTTTACACCGAGTTAGGCAAAATGATACGTGTAGGCGAGCTATTGAAAGATGCCTCTCTTGTTTGGTTGTGTATTTCTGCAAACAAAGGATATCGGAGTCGGCCCGGTGGCCGAGATCGCTAAGGCAGTAGTGTCCTGGTGATCTCGGACCGAAGGGGCGCGGGTTCGAGTCCCACCTCGGGCATGGTTGTATTTGTGTTCGTCTTTTCACCCCTTATTATCACCATATCGTTTCATCCTCTTAGTTACCATACCGTTAAGAGCAAAAGTGGTCGCTAATGACCTAGATGTTGATGCGACCTTAAATAACCGATTAAAAAATAAAGGGTATCGGAGACGGCACTCTTTCGGGGAAATTCCAGGAGATTGTATGTTGAATTCAGGCACAAACTAGGATATACTCTACTTCAAATGCTCATTGTACTCGTCAATGAAATTTGCATAAAATATGCGAACGAGAATAAAACAGCCATTTTCTTCCAATACTAAAGCAGACAAGTAAAATAGACAAATACTACTATAAATGGACGTAAGCGTATTGGTGATCTAAAGTTCTATTTTAAATTTACCTTGAAAAAAGCTCAATTAAAAGCCTTTTTACAATTTTAAAATGTTTCTTAGTCGCCTGCAAAGTTCTGTTTCACGAATAAAAACTTTAGAAATCTAAAATTCTTTGATTTCTAATAATCCGAGACAGTTCCGTTTGTGAGTAGGCAAGTTTTTATCATTCACTGTTGTACAAAATCCATCTATGTTTACCGATTTAAAGTAATTGGTGACTTATTTTCAACAGTGCGCATTTTAGATATTGAGTAAGTGGTTACTCGATGTGGGACAGCACTTCGAAAAATGTGAAACAACACCATACAAATACATCAGAAACATTTTCAAAATGTATTATGAATTTTCAGTTTTCGATTGAACAGTCCCGAGTTATTGTAATCGTTCTCAAAGATACTGTAACACCTCAAATCCTAAGAAACACTCGGGATAAATTGCCTAACGTTTTAAACAAAAGACCTAAATATCAATACCAATGATTTTAAGATCCTTAAAGAATGAATAATACATAATGCTAATAAACAATTCTCGGTGGACTCCTGAGATATCCCCTACTCATTTGGAAATTCTAGGTTGAATGTAGTTTTAGAAATTGTAGTTTCGAGAACGCGACCGGAACAGAGTAGACCAGCTGAATTTTGGAATTTAGTTTCGGATTCTGAATTAGTCGATTAATAACTAGGGTATACTAAGGCCACAGCAGTCTTTAAGATACCAGCTGTTCTGTTTAATCGATGGTATAGATTTCTCTGAGCTATTTGAAGCCTTTGCGTCCGCTTTCCTTGCAATGTCCCAGTATCTGATGCTGTGTTGCGATGAGAAAGCTCACTTCTCCCGTTGAGAAGACCAGAGAGAAGAAGTTCCACTGAGGCAGCCCATTGACACACATCGTGCCCCGATCGCGTCCGGTGAAACGTTGTTATCATGCTGACATTCACACAGTGAATTTAGTGACATTCACTTAGTGGTAATACTCTTGTTCCACGAATTAGGAGTGTCTGAAATCAGGGGAGGAGTGTCTGAAATCAATTAGGAGTGTCTACCGTTGCAGCAGCTACCCTGCTTAAGGGTGGAGTCCTCGGCCAACGGGACTTCCATAACCTCAACACCGCCATCTCAGGTATCTACTGAACCAAATCTGAAAACTTACGCAAATGTCATGTCAACTGAAGTGTTTCCCATCAAGGACCAGGCCATAATTCTCGACTCACAAGAAGGCTTCACAATTAAAGATTACAGAAACAGTCTATTCAACATTATTGGCCCCAGTGAAATAAGGTTTATATCAAGAATTGCAAACAACAGAATGTGTATCTTTCTAAGCTCTCAAACTATAGCTGAGAACCTTACAAACAAAAAAGTTATTAAAATCAAAAACCATGAACTGAAGTTGAGACCACTTTTAAGAAAGACGAAAAGAATAATTATTTCTAAGTCTGTCCCTTCATCTCACACTCAGTAATAGAGAATGTACTCACCACAAACAACATCAAATTGGCATCCAAAATTTTATTTGTTAAAGCTGGTATTCCTGGACAGGGGAATCCCACATAATGAGTTTCCGCAGACAAGTGTATGTTTCCCCTGAAGATTTAGGTCTACTAACTGTATCCACTACTGTGTATTATGATGGCTGAACATATAGGATATTTTTCACAACTGATGAAAAGTCATGCTTTAATTGTTATCAAACAGGGAACTTAGCTGAGCAATGCCCTTCACCTAACACTTTCAACAACATAAAACTATCAATTTAAGCAATGCTGCCATGGAATCTGAACACATTAGGGAAAAATCCTGTGACTTGCCAGATCCAGCAACCAATGGAAAAACACTGAAGTAGCATATACACAAAGTCACCATGATCCCACTAAAAATGCCCACAACTGATTCTTCACAACCTTTTAACTCTGTCCTTTTTACTAATGAAGCCAAAAACAATGAATAAATCTCAACTAATGACAACATAGTCTCCCTTAATACCAATAAAAGATGCCTCCAGAATGACTTCTTCTCACCCTCCAAGTCTACAAGCAACACAACTGGAACAGATAATATGGAAAACTCTCAAAACAATCAAACAAGGAAAAAAAGAAGAAAGAGAAAAACATGGAAGGGTTGATAACCCGTCCCCTATGAAACACATCATTGGAGATTCTCAAAATAACTACCCCCTTACTTAAAAACAGTTTGAATCCTTTTTAGAGAATTCTAATCATCTTATACTTACAGCTACTGACTACTCACAAGACATATCATCCATCATCAGAACGATGCATAATTTTATATTCACATCTCACGAACAAAACCCTAAAAGTCAGATTCACCAGGATCATCAGAAAAATCAATTCAGTACTTCATACTGCAGATGAATCGAGTTCTGAAACAGACTCCAGTATAGAAATTAACACCAGTCAGTGAAAATTCTTCAGTGTAAATGGCTTTTACTCCAGACTAGAAAGTATACAGTTTCCTATGTAGCCTAACAAACCCTGACATCCTCTGTATCCAAGAGACCAACTTCAAAGACTTCAAGTATGGCAATATCAAAGGGTATAATTGTTCCTTCAAAAACAGAATTAACACTAATCATGTTAGGGGTGGTGTAGTTATATTCATCAAAGACCATATCCCGTATCAAGAAGTGATTTTTCATTGAAACATTCAAGTTAGTGCTACAAGGATCCTGGAACATGTTCAAATTAATATATGTAATATCTACCTAACAAATAACTACACGTTGGCTGAACAAGAAGTAGCTAATATTATTAACAAGATGCAAAAACCATTTCTCATTATGGGGGATTTCAACAGCCATAATCCAATTTGGGGATCCAATAAAACTGACAGCAGAGGTCTTATGCTTGAGGAAATATTTGATAAACTAGATAAATTGTTCTTAATTCTGGAGAACCTACTGACATCAATACCAGTAACAACAATTACATTACCAATGATATTTCCATTTTTCCACCCAATATACCTATAAATGTTCAAGGAACATTTTAGATTACCCCTAGGATGAGTCTGTTGATGTCCCTCGTCCAGTGAACATCGTCCCGGAGCGCTCCGAGCTTAGGCGCAGGTAGTTTTCCGCAGGTGGTCAACGGCACAGTGTATAGCACGGGTTCAGTCGTCGCAACGTAAAAGCTTAAAGATAAGTATTGTGTTTTATACTATCGCTTTCCTGGTATTCTCTTTTTGATCGTTTTCTTAATAGTAACTCGTACTTTCAAATCCCTAGTTTTCTTTCCACTATACTCTCTTTACTCTCCATTTCATATAGCAACTCCGTCGGAATCTGATCCTCGCTGCACGTAAAACTTTATAACCTATTCCGTAGTTTAATAAATTTAGTAATTCTTTCAAATGTATTTCCTTTAACGTGGCTTAGAATTTTCCTCTATTATTTTGTGAATCTCTCCTTTTAAACTCTACTTATACTTATTTAATTCAATTTGG
This sequence comes from Teleogryllus occipitalis, assembly GCA_011170035.1. Taxonomy (NCBI): domain Eukaryota; kingdom Metazoa; phylum Arthropoda; class Insecta; order Orthoptera; family Gryllidae; genus Teleogryllus; species Teleogryllus occipitalis. Next base: position 114,345 of record BLKR01003480.1, on the reverse strand, counting down.
GTAGTTTTTTTCTCTCTTTATTCTTCACTTGTCAGCATGGCATCGAATACCAGAGGAACTACTAAGAGTAACCAAAACAAACTGCAAGTAGAAATACATTCAATCGTTCAGGAAGTTGTTAAATGCCCTGCCTTCCTCGACTCCTTGGCGGCGGTTCTCACTGGAATGGTCGCCAAGCAGTTAGAGGAGAGCATGAATTTTAACACCTATTTAATAAATAATTTGCGCAGGTAAATTGAAGGCAGACAGAGAAATTAAAAATCTGAAAGCAGAGCTTGACGCGAGAACAGACCAACTTGAGATGTATACGCGGCGGAATTCCTTGCGGATCTTCAGAGTCAAGGAAAAAGATAATGAAAACCCAGATCAACTTGCGCTTGATGTGGCAAAGCAGATAAGAGTCGATTTGAGCCTAAACGACATTGATAGATGTCATAGAGTAGGACCCAAGATCCCAGGAAAAACGCGACCGCTCATTGTAAAATTTGTAAGTTACAGGAAGCGTCGTGAAGTCTTTCGGGAGAAAAGACAATTGAAAAATACCGGTGTCACAATACGAGAAGACCTAACAAGATCCGGTCTGGAGGTTCTGAGATCCGGTCTGGAGGTTCATAGATAAATTTGGCCTGCGGAACGTATGGACGGAAGATGGCACAATAGTCATCAAAGCAGGTAGCAGGAAAGCCCGCGCGCAGACAATTGCCGACTTGCAGGCCATTTCCGCCTAAGTAAGAGCGCTCCCCACCCCTACCCCACAGCTTAACACTCCCTTAGCTTGGAATTTCCAAGGATCCTCTCTTTCCTCCCCACCCCTCTAAGCATCTTTTCTTCCTTCATCTTTTCTCTACAACCTTTCTGAAAGCATGGCTTTCCTCATTACATGGACAAAGCAATCAACCAATAACACTTACTCATAATACTTACGCCTCCATATCAAAATCTTCATCGCGAACTTTATTTGTAGGTCACGTAAATGCTCAATCACTATATTGTCATCTTGATGAAGTGCGAGAACTAATTTCAACCCACCGTTTTCATGCTCTCCTTATTAGCGAAACGTGGCTAAAGATGCCACTTGCTACAACCTTGTCACAATTCCTGGATACCGTTTTCTTAGAAGTGACCGGAACCCACATATCGCGGCTCAGGGAGGTGGTGTCGGTATTTACCTTCGCGATGATCTCACATAAATAAATAACTTCTTCGGCAGATAACGTTAATCAGAATAACGAATATCTCTTTATTGAAATTTTCATATTTAACAAAAAATGTGCCCTAGGCGTAGTGTACTGTCTCCGAAAATAGGGAATATCGAAGCTATCGACAAAGAAATTGAGCTTTGCTCTAGTAAATACGATAACGTAATACTGATGGGCGATTTCAATTGTAATCTTCTGAAATCTACGTCGCATGCCGACAAATTCTAACGTATTTTTGGCGAAATGAATCTTTCTATCTTACCACTAAATGCAACTCACCATACAATCAGTACAGATACTTGGATAGAGCATATCGTTGAATCGAATCTTGACAAAGTGAAATTTCATGGCCAATCACCAGGTCCTGGAATATCTAAACACGATCTCATATACGTCTCATACAATATGAAATGCCCTAGATATACGCCAACAGTTTTCAAATAGCTGGCGTAAAAATAAAAAGCCTGATATTATACACTATAAAGCTCTACGAATAAGCACTGGCTGCTTTCATTCCCCATTTCTAGCCCCATAGGTAGCACACTAATAGAGACCAAAGAACCAATCCTAACTCATCGTAGACAAATGCTAACTCTCAAACATACCATCAAAACAGCAGAATCAAATAAACCTATCACGATATATACCCAAAAATTCAAACTTTCTACAAAGAACAAAAATGCTTTTCATCAATATATATCAAAGTTAAAAACCTACTGAGACAGCTAAACTTTCAGGAACACATGTTAATAGAAAAAATAAATAATAGTATACCACCATGAAAATGCCTGATATAGTAGCAGATATAACACTTCGGCTGCTCTCGGAGAGGGTCGTTGCTCTACATACCTAAAATTCTGACGGGCCAACAGAACGCATGCATAAAGGAGTTGTTGGTCCTTCGATCAGTAAAAGAGTTTTCGGTTGATACATTTCATTTAATTACTAAGAGGGCTATATTACAATTAATTACTCAGATGGCTGTTCTACAATTATTGAGTTTCGGTTTATACAATCGATTGATTGATTTTTTCGTGTTTCCGGGCGCGTCAACTGCTTTGGTCATTAGTCCCGTTAGAGTAGTGCATGTTTTTTGCTGCAGATGGCGATGATCCTCCCCCGCTGGATGGCGAGATCCGGCGCCGACCTACCGTCGGCTAGTGGGGTTTCCCCTAACCAGGACTCTCCCACCAGCGGGGCACCGCCTCAGCCGGGACACGCTCTAAGCTCCCGACTGATCTCCCGGAATATGTGGTAGTGTAGTGCATGTTAGTGTAAGTGTGTGTGTAAGGGAAGAGGATAGGACAAGGAAGAGGTAGGAAAGATCGCGTGCGGTCCGTGACCCGTTTGTTAGGGTACTGCTCCGGCATTCGCCTGGTGTTGATCGGAGAAACCACGGAATACTACCGATCAGAGCAGCTGGCCGCTAGAATTCTCCTCCAGACAGCGACTGAATTCGACCTAGCTGTAAAGCAAGTGTCGAAAATCCTGCCGCCGTCAGGACTCGAACCTAGGACCTCCCGGTCAGAGGCGCTGCAGTGACATCAGTGGATGCACTGAGCTACCGCTCCCGGTCGGTTTATACAAACAGATAGCCCAGCGACGACAGTCTATTAAGAATTTGGCCATCCAAATCCACATCCACAATCACCAAGCTTCTGGATGTGGCGTCCATGCCGAGGCGATGAGGTCCTTCTCTGTCGCATTTGTTGCAGATAGGCCCGGCCACGAGGGGGCACCTCCAGGGCTCCAGCGGTGGCTCTCTTCGGGCTTCCCGAGCGATGTAAAAACTGCCTCTTTACATTGACGTCGGTGGAGCACCATTCCTATCGTAACACCTCAACGACCCGACGATGCACAGAACGAAGTTCACGCTCGTGGCAGATGCCCAGAATAATCTGACAGCAACGCCGAGACTAGTGCATGATCAGAGTCTTCAACCTTGTCTATCCGAAGCAAGTAGCCAAAATTATAATCCAATAGGAGCCCAAATGGCTGAAAATATGAGTCTTTCCTCTGAAAATATAAGTATTCTATGTAAAATATCAGTATTATTCGAAAATTTAAGTTTACAACGGCTGAAAATATGAGTAACTCCTCCGAAAATATAAGTATTCTAAAAAATCTCAGTATATCTCTGATGTTCTCGTGTTCTGTTTATTTAAAGCCTCGCGATTTGCTCCCACCCAAGCACCCGAGGGCACCCACGTGACCCCAGAGGCCCAATCTGCGTAGCCTTCCTCGAACCACCCGGAGACGCCCCCAGACACCGGGCGCGTGCCAACGGTGACCAGTCACGTGACCCTCCTCTCCGGCGGTCATAAACCTTCGCGCTGTAGAAAAGGGTGACCCTCCGCCTTTCATCGAAAGTCAAGAGGTTTGATTTTGTATACAACACATTTGTTACCCAAGCATTTTCTCCGCCTAGCTGCGGGCTTTCTCGCACTGAAAATAGCCCTTCCTCTCTCGTTGTTAGCACCGGACGTGGCAATGCTAGTGTTTCCGGTCGGATCGCGTCAGTCTCTCATTGACAATATGAGAGCTGTTGTCATTTTCCAGCTCTTCGACCATCCTCCCTTCCATGTGAGAGCTTCAGTTATATTACAGGCCACGGAGCTGATATTTGTGAAAAAAACATGTTGTCTAAAATTCTCTCCGCCACTAGCACGAGCTTTCTCTCACTGAAAATAAGTCAAGGGGTTGGCGTTCGTTTAAAAAATATTTGTTGCTAAAAAGATTATTTCCGCCGCTAGCAGAAACTTTCTCGCACTGAAAAGATGTCATTCCTCTCTCGTTGGCCCCGGACATGGCAATACTAAAGTGTATCCGATCGGATCGCGACTGTCTCTCATTGAAAAGATGAGAACTATTGTCACCTACCAGCCCTTCGACCGTTCACCCTTGCCAAGACCCTTCTCATTGTGACAGGTACAAGTCAGGCTATATGTGTATATATATATATATATATATATATATATATATATATATATATATATATATATATATATATATATATATATATATATTGTAAAGTTTTATTAAAAGTAGTCGCTAATGACCTCGGTTGTTGATGCGACTTTAATAAACTAAAAAATAATTCCAGAGATATGCCATAGGGATCGCTATGTGGTAACCGCACATACACCTCAACCCATGGCCGTAAGGCCGGGACACCGCTGGTAGGCCTTAGCTCGTAAAGAGCTATTGTGCCAATGTACATACATATATTTGAAGCACTTGCATTCCCTCACGCTAATGTTCCATGTATAATTCGTTATCACTCGTTATTTTCACTCATTATTATCGCATTCTCTATTATTATTATAAGAACCCAATTCCCCTAGACTCCTAACAAAATGTCGAACTTTTTTTCTCTTCTATATTACAGCTTTTGCTTCCCTCTCAGAATGCTTTCTTAGTAAAACTGCGAAACCAGGGACGTATTCGTTCTACTCCAAATAACAGGTTATCAAATAACTCGACGGCTGAGCTTAAAGATAATATAGAATATTGCATTGGACAGCATGTACCAACAATTCTTAACGTCTTATTGTTTTCATTGTTGTAAAACATTTTATTGCTTTAGTTTGAAAGGGCGATGAAAAATAAATATGTAGGATTTTCAATGTATTAAACTCCATAGCTCGTCATTTCTTTCGCATACCATTTCTTGAAATAAAACATGAAAAGTTTATTAGTTATCAGAAATTCTTACTATTTAAAATACTTTATTTGGATATTTTAAAAATTGAGTCCAATCTCTTTATAATTCACAGCATACTTTTTAATTCTATCTCTAGTCAAGACTTTTCTTCTAAATTTCCTGCGAAATAAACATATGGAGCCCAATCAACAAACTTCGCATGAATTCAATCCCTTTAAAAACTTCGCCCCGATTAATTTATAACTATGGTTATGAGCATAAAAAACGAGTCCGTTAAAAATCCTACCTTCGGATTAGGAAGCTGTAGCCCTACATTGGTTGGTCCTATCGCATACAAACTCGCACCGGTCCCTTTAGTTCTCCCTCACATCTCTTCATCCCGTCCGTCTCTTTTTATGCTTTCTCCCATCCTCCCTCGCTTCCCTAGCCCCGCCTTTCCGCCAGTCTAAACAGTGTTTTATTAAAAGCTCTCGCATCGGTTCACGCAAACCGTGGATAAATTAATTCGCCGAAACAGAAAGGAAAAAAACGACAGACTCGGACGCCACCATCCCAACTGGTGACGCACAGTGGGGCGAAATGTCATCAAAAACCCATGCGGAATGTTTTCTTGCATTGGCACTAAAGCACGCCAACAAATATTTCTGAAAATGGGAGAATGTAGATATATGTAAAATTAAACTTAAAATAAACATGCTGAGTTTTTTAACAGCATGTTTCAATGTTTATGTTTACTTTCGAGGATTTTTTTGTGAAAGATTTCTCGGTATCACTTATACTCGTAACAATATTTATCATTATACACAAAGAGTTTAAACATTTTGATTAAAAAATATGGATTTTTTGCCAAGGGCTTCCATATTTCATAAAATCATATGTTTTTTTCGAAAATATAAAACAAACAAATTAAAATAAATTGTTTCGAAAGAGAAATATACTCGTATCTTGAAAATCATTGTCAAATATTTCTAAAATAAACAATTCGTTTAAAAGTATTGTATTTTATTTAACAATTAGGAAACTAAATAGTGAAAACTTTAAAAATATTCAGCATGTATTATTAAGGTCTTTCGAAATGATTTAACTTTATGAGTACTTAACCATCGCAGAGGTGTTCATTTTGCGTTCATTACGTTCCAATAATATTCTACGGCAAAGGCAAATGCCAGGAAGTATCCCGAACACGTTTCCTAGAAAGTGACTAGCAAACACAAATGCTTTAGAATACAGCAAAGGAGTGTGGTTGAAAATAAGGTTCTCGTATGTAAATCAAATGCATCTGGAAGCAGTCGCATTATACGAGTAAGTACATTTTTGCGATAATATTATTTTCGTAGTTGTTTTCATTTTTCTTTTCCGGCTCTCTTATTTTCTTTTTTTCTTATATATATATATATATATATATATATATATATATATATATATATATACACAATGAATTGTGTTTACATATTCCTATTCTTCCTTTCTATCATTAATTTATAATTTCTTTCATTTCTTCTTTTCTTACACCTTTTTTTGCCCTTTACATTTTGTTAAAAGTTTTTCTTTTTTTCTGTTAGTAAGGGCCCCGTCCCATTAGGACCCAGTGCGCGCCGCATGGCGTCGCATCGAGTCGCCCGCCTGCAGAAATACGCGCGCGCCGATGAGCGCGTCGGCTGACGGATGGTTATGGGCGCGGCCGCCGCGCGCGCTGCAGGCGGCGCGAATCACGCCGCGCGCGACGGATTGCCGCGAGACAAACGACGACGCGCGCTCATCCGGCGCAACGCGGCCACCCGCGCGCCGTGCTCGCCTACGGATGCGCACACGGCACGGCGAAGCGGCGGCGGTGGCGGAGGCGGGTGCAAGGGGCGAGAGCGGGGACGGGGCGGCAGTTGGAAGGACCGGCACGGCGCGTGCATCGGTGTGGTGGGGCTGGGGACGGCGCAGGCGGCGAGTGTGTTGGGAGTGGGATAGGTTGGGGTTGCGACGGTGAAAGACGGAACGGTGTGGGCGACCGTGTGGGTATGTCCGGGGGGTGGTCTGAACGATGGAAGCGGAAACGGTAGGAGTGAGAATGGTGGGAGTAGGAACAGTTGGTGTGGGGAGGGCGGGAAGAGCGTTGAGAGTAAGAACGGAGGGGATGCGAACGGTGGGGAGAATGGTGAGGGGCGTCAAAAGTGGAAGTGGGAACGGTGGGAAAGCATTGAGACTGGGAGGTGTAGGCGTTGTGATCGGCGAGGGAAGAAGGGTTGGAACGGCAGGGGTGGGAACGGTGGGGATGGAGACGGTGGGAGTGAGAATGGTGAGGTGGAATGGTAAGGGTAAGAACGGTAGGTGTGTGAACGGTGGGTGTGGGAAAGGGGATGGAAAGGGTGTTGGGAATAGTGCGAGTGGAAATGATTGAGGAAGGAACAGTGGGGTGGGAATGTTGGGAAGAGAACGGTAGGGGCATGAACGGGGGGAGGGGGTTGAACGGTAAGGGTGGGAACAGTAGGAAGGGGATGGTGGGGGCGGAATCAATGGCGATGGGGAACGAGGTGGGATCGTTGGGGTGGGAGAGGTTGGACTGGGGAGGATGATGGTGATGGCGACGGTGGAGATGACGGCCGGAAGGTGTGTGGTGGCGGAGGGTTGAGAAGTTACGGAGGCGGTGGAGTTGGTGGCGCAAGCGGGGTGGGGGCTATTGGGGCTGAAGCGATTGTAGAGGAGCTGTGCAATGGCCTTTTTCTCATCTCTTCCGTGAACTTAAATTTGACTTTTAATATTTTCCGATAATACATATTGATGGTTTACATGACACGTAGGGAAACAGTACAATGTGATACAACAACACAAATGTTCGTATAGTAGTTTCTGGACAGCTAAATTAATAATAACTATATTATAACTAAATTTTCTATAATTAAATTTTCGAGCAATTGTTAACAGTAGGTGCATATTGTAGCTTCCTACTTCTTCCTGTAGTTAGAGTTAGTTTTTTAGATTAGAAAATAAGAATAGTCGTAAACCATGCAATGCATACGAAAAAGTGAATGTAAACTGCACTAAGTATTTCCAAATGAAAAATAAATAAATATGTATTAAAAAAGAAGTAACACTTTCTCCATCGAGGTTAACGCAATGCCAAATGGCATCTCTCAAATGACAAGACACATCCATCGTACTGTCCCGCCGCTTTAAATCAGTGATGAGAATCATGAACCTTTTTTTTTTCGGTTATCAACACCTAGGACTAGCGACCACTATTGGAGTTAACGTTATGGTAACTATGAAGATGAAACGAAACGGCGATAACAAGAGGTGAAAGGACGAACACAAATACAACCATGACCAAGGCATTCTCGAACCCGCGACCCTTAGGGTTGAGATCACTACGACACTACTGCCTTTGCGATCTCAGCCACCGGGCCGGCCATGGACCTTTTAGATTCACTAAAAAAGAGCTGGGTTATGACCGTTCACTTCCTTTCAAACTTAGCAATTAAATGGAACATCAATATTACAATCAATTCAATATAATTTTAGTTCTTATGGAAAGCGACTCAATAAGTAGTTTCTTCTCTAGCGTTCACAAGTACTAACTTTTTCAAACGGCAAAGATTATTCTATAAGTTCTCATCGTCACGACAGTCAAGGTATTTTGGGGTCCAAAGTGGAAACCAAATATTACATTAAAAATACTTACTTTTACTAGTTACTACCATTTTAATTACCTTGGAAAGCGCATCAAAATTAATCTCGAAAAAATTTAATTCTTTGTTGACACTTGAAATTGAATAAGAATTTAGTAAGACATTTTCTAAATATTCGTTTTTCTACATAAACTTTAATAACTTCCCTCTTAACAGTTAACCAACCACCTACGAAAATTAAATACTTAACGAAATATTCATTGTTAGTAGTATTTATACACCACATCTTTTAAACAAGCAATTGAGGAGCGTTTCTTAAAAACTCGAGACGCAAAATATCAGAATACATGTATACCGTTCTTTGCTAAAATCTTGTGATTTTTGTTGAGTTTTGATAAAACCCGATTTAAGGAATGATGAATCAGGTCAAAAGAAGCATCAACGATGTATATTTTCTATTCAATTTCTCTTGCATTTATCACGTTTTGAAAAAAACGGTCGTCAGTTAGAACAATAATAAAATATGTGTACTTGCCTCAACGGTCACCTTCACCATGTTGAACCCATCGCTTCGACCGCTGCCACTACTTTACACACTCCGACCACCCAGAAAGTATTCTCATCGTCATCACCTGGCAGTATACAAAACCGAACTGCTTCACTTAATGAGAACGAGGCCACAAACTAGATCGGGGTAGGCAGGATTGCGTCACACCAGACACCGTTGGATACCTCCCTGGAGCGGCGAGTTTCGAAGGCCGCATTGCATGTGTACCTAAGACGAAAGGAAAGTGTGTTAAATATTATTTTTAACACGCGGTTCGCGAAACACTGTTTCTCGTGCTTGTTTTCCGCGTGCAAAACAGCAAATTCTTTCACAGGGTGCGAAACATCGCGAAGCGCGTGCGAAACATCTGTAACGTTTCGCAATTGTCTTTCGTCTTGGCATATTTGTTTATTATGAACAAACAATAGTGTTACGCCACTAACTGGAATACATTTACTTTTGAACAAGTAAGGTATTTTTAGTTATTTGATATTTAACTTATTTTCCTGTACTTGATGCATTGCGTTTCGCCCACGGCGTGTTAAAAAATTGTATTCGCAACATGGGCGCAAGATGATTCCTGCACTCATCTCTTCCCGCCCTGTGTCCGAGCGTAGCGAGGACGACAAACTCCACTCGCGCCTGTTAATCACCTGTTGCCACTCGCGCCCTTGTTTTGCGTACACTACTATTTTGAAACTTAGTCAAAGAAACATTTTTCAACCCACCGCGCCGTGCATGAAACAGTTTATACAGTACTGCTATTCGTGAGAAAAACGGCTATTTTTACTTCCTGGTATACGTACGTATATACGGAGTAATATACGTAGTTTAGAGAAAGTTATGTAATGCTGTGCCAAAACCGGAGGGTTTTCGGTGGAAAAAAATTCATTGCCGGGCTCTGGTGAAGAAAAATTGCATAAAACCAGTTGCTAAATTAAAAAAGAATCTTCTAACACGTGGTGTAACCAAAATCCATGTTTTTTGGGTTTTTGATGCCGAAAAACCAATTGAAAGCAAAACATCCGTCCATTCGTCTGTGTGTGTCTATCCGTCCGTCTGTCATATGTGAACAAACCTAGCGCCTAAACCACACGTACAATCTTTTCCAAATTGAAGAAACCCCTGTCCATCTGGCTCTAGTTGAAGCTTTGAAATTTTGAAAAACATTCTTTAAAATTTGGGGGAGTTTTACATGAAGTCCCGCGGACATTTTCAAAACTTTCTCAAAAACAGCTCCAAATGTTTTCTTTAAATTTCTTGTAAGACAGAGTAAAATATACTTATATATATATATATATGACATGGTTCCGATTTCCACGATTAACTCTGAATTTTCGAAAATTGCAAAAGTTTGAATATTTTCCAGGGGCTCTCTGCAACTAAAAAATTGAAGATAGAGATTTTTCCTACAAATGAAATTTGTTGTCTAAAAACATATCTTTATTAAGGTCATGTAGATTTTTTTGAGAATTTGAGTAGTTTTCATGCAATAGTGCATGCAATATTTGCAATTTTAAAAATAAAAAACAAGATTTTCTCATAAATGGCTCTAAATTATTTCTTTAAATTTTTGATAAGGATAGTAACAAATTCACCCTATTCGATGACATAAATACCATTTTGCTCTATTCTTTTGCTTTTTTAAAAAAAATTACAAAAATAAAAATTATAAAACTATTACTACTAATAATTACAAAAATTACAAAAATGTTTTGACTTTTGGTTTTTCAAAATTTGCACAAATGTAATTTTTGTTAATATCTCTCACGTGATTAATATGCACATTCCCTTGATTTGTACACATTATTGCATTTGTTAGTGAATGTCTTTCAAATTACTTAAAAATAAAGTTTTTCGAAAACTCAATAGATTTCTGTGATAAAGAGGTTCAAATTTCGCATTTACAGTAATGTTTAATCGCCATTTTCTTAAAAAATGTTTCAAATTTTTCAATGAAAATTGCTATTTAGGACGACATTATAGTCTTATTTAATAGAATTAAAATATAATTTAGGTTCTACTATTTGGAAACTGAAAAGTTGCCAAATTTAAAACAAAATTCTTTAGGCCCTAATAGATGGAAGCAGGCAAGAAGGGGGGACAAGACTGTACAGTACCAGTTCACACCAAAGAAATTAGAAAACTTTACTACGAGAAAGTCTGTGCCATTCTGTAGCACCTTTAGTTTCTCTGTAAGTAATAGTGTGCGAAACAATATGACGTGTAAGATACATTATGCAGACTACGCGAAACATCGCTAAATGTGACCGAACATCTTTCGAACACGGCATTAAAAAACAAAACTGTATGCAACACGTGCCCGAGCTTCTTCCCGTCGTCTTTTGTCGCTCTTCGCAAACGCTTGGGCGGCAGACTCGACTCGTGCGCCAATCACCAGTTCCGAACTTAATATGTAAATTAATACGCTAGTTATTTTATATTTAATTATTTAATTTATTTTCCTTTATTTAACGCATTGCATTTCGCTCTCAGCGTTTAAAAAAAATTAAGGCCTCAGTAGTATTGAAGGGCTATTCGACACTGTCATAGTTCTGAGATAATGAGGGTTGCACCTGAACGCCCCGCTAATAACTATAAAATAATTTTGAATACATTAGACTTGAATATAAGTAAATATTGAATTTAAATAACATATTACACTAAAAGAATAATGTTTGAAGTTTTTAAAAATGCTAAACATTCAATTTCACAAAAAATGTGGGATAACCGCTTGTTCCACAGAGCCCTTCATTTCTATATGCAACTGAGCGGGAGGTAAAACAACAAAATTGTTACGTAACATCACAATGTCACAAAAATGTTACGTAATATGCTATTCTATATGTTACAAACCCTATTTACAAGTGGTGAAATTTTACGGTTTCATGTGATCGCAAATTGTTAGGATACTGATGCTCTCCAAACCCCGCAAAATTTATTTCTACTCGCTACTGGGAAACTGAAGAGCTACAACATGACAAGATTAGTACAGAGAAATAGAAAACCTTTCTAAAATATTTAAGCAATACTAAAACTGTGACAAACTATTTTAAAATTGGGTTCTCTCAAAATGTTTTATGTCCATTAACGTTACGAGTTGGTTTTCGTCCTTTAGTGTTAACATCAGCAACGTGTCTTAATATCACAGTATATTTTGAGAGTGAAGGATTTATTTAACCACACCTGTGTTATTTTTTCTTTCAAGTACTACGATGTATTTTGAATACCATTATTCATGGGAAAATAAACGAAAACTTTTGTTGTTACAAAAGAAACGTCAATAACTACCGTTGCGAAAGCAATACGCAGTAAATAAATATCCTCTGCTATTTGTTTTCAATTATTTGTATATTCGTATATGTGAAACTTGGTATCTACGAATTCTCGTTAACAATGAACATAAACTTGAGTAAAAAATAAATATATTATTTTTCTTTTCGTCTACACTGAGATGCCAACACCTAGCACTGAAACATAATATATATCAGGATAATATTTATGAGAATGACCTTTTTTCAAAAATTCCTTACGAAATTAGTGGCATAACGATAAAAACAGAGGAAAGGAGAAGAGCTCTCGAGACCAGTGATGGTCAAATGGGCTGTCCTGGCCCAGCACTTATCTGCGTGTAACTGGTGTGGCCAGGTGCTTGAGGAATCAATTTGACGGCAGGGGCAGCGAGGGGAGACGCTAACATGATTGGCCGTATGGTATCTAATAAAAAGTTTCAATACCCTAAAAACCGGCAAAGGTGGCTCAGGGCATCAACTGATATCACTGCAGTGTCTCTGACTGGAAGATCCTAGGGTTTGAATCCTAACAGTGTCAGGATTTCCGAATTTTCGACACTAGCTATACGGCTGGGTCGAATTCAGTCGCTGTCTAGAGGAGAATTCAAGAGTCGGCTGCTGTGATCGGTAGTTTTCTGTGGATTCTCCGACCAACACCTGTAGCCTGACAAAGGGTCCACGGATCACGCGCGAATTCCTTCCTCTTCCTTTGTACTGCTACTCACCCCTTACTAAGAGTTTGTCCCGGCTGGGGTGGTGCCCCGCTAGTAGGAGATACCTGGTTGGGGAAAATTCCCATAAGTCGACGTAGGTTGGCGCCGGATCGTGCAATCCAGCGATGTAAGATCACCTCCATCTCCCACGATGGAAAAATGTACTATACTTACGTGGATAATGATCATAGCAGTTGACGCGCCTGAAATCACACATCAATTCAACAATCTGTTCACCAACAATGTTCAACTATTTTTCAAAAGATATCACTGTCATATTCGTACATAAAATGACAAAAAAAAATAAAGAAAACTATTTTTTCCTTAAAATTACTTATTTAATACTTAGTACTGTTGAAATTAAAAGTAACGCCGAAATGAGGCATGAAAAAGTAGTCTCCTATTTTTACTTTGTCGTATACGTTCGTATATACGGAGTATTATACGTAGTATACAAAAAGTTACGCAATGCTGCACTGCGGATTTTCGGCACAAAAAATTCAATGCCGGGCCTTTATACTAAAAAATTGGATAAATCCAGTTGTTAAATTAAAAAAATCTTCTAATTATAATGTAGCCAGAATCCCTGTTTTGTGGGTCATTGATGCCGAAAAACCAATTGAAAGCAAAACGTCCGTCCGTCTGTCGGTCCGTCTGTGAACACTACTAGTGCCTAAACCACACGTACGATCTTTTCCAAATTGAAGAAAACCCTGTCCATGTGGCTTCATTGAAGCTTTGAAATTTTGAAAAACATTCTTTGAAATTTGGGGGTACTTTGCATAAAGCTCCCCTGACATTTTCAAAATTTTCTCAAAAATTGCTCCAATTTTTTTTAATGTCTTGAAAGAATAGAGTTATATACTCTTATATAGGTGGAATATTTCTACCGTGAACTCAAAATTTTTGGAAATTGCGAAAGTTCGAATTTTTTCGGCGTCTTCCCACGAATACAAAATTGAAGATAGAGATTTTTCCTTCAAATGAAATTTGTTGAAATTAATAAAAAGTGAAATTAATAAAAAGTAATTCTTTTAATAAAGTCATGTACAATTTTTTAAAACTTTTAGTAGTTTTCGTGCAATATTGCGTGCTTTAATTGCAATTTTAACAAAATACAAAAACAAGACTTTCTCAAAAATGGCTCTAAATTTTTTCTTTATATTTTTGGCAGGGTAGTGCTAAATGTACCCAATACGATGACATAAACGCCATGTTACTATATTCAAATATTTTTCAAAAAGTACATAAGTGTACATTTTTTTACTTATCTCTCTCGTCGTTAAAATTTACATTACAGATGTATTTCATTGTTCAATGCGTTTCTTAACACATGAGCCTCGAAGTATCTTTAATGATGGTTTTTTGAAATGTCCCTATGTTCTCAATAATTGTTGAGTATAATTGAACTGAATTGACGAATTTTCTGAAATGTTTGAACCAAACTTTCTCAAAAATGATGGAACATTTTTCGCCGATATTATCCACACTGAAAAAGAGTTCAATTCTCTCCGATATTCTAAATGCTTGATTTTGGTCAAGATATTTGAAGCTTCAAAATCCAAATAATTCTGAAAAATTTGGTGTTTTTAAATCATAAATAGGATAAAAAATATATATTGCAGAAAAGCGAAAAGTAAACCATCGTGTCAATTGAAAACATTTCTAAATATTTTGTTTTATAACATTTCCTAGATATAAATATTACCGAAAATGCGATTTTTCTGCATTCGCTCGCCTAGAGAATTCGCCAGTGATTAAGAGATAAAACGGTTACCATGACAAGACTGTTGTTATTAAACAATGTATTTGTGTTGATACAATCTGAATACGAGAGCTATCAGTGGAATATTGAAAAAATACTACGTATAAGTGTGTGTGTGTGTGTGTGCGTGTGTGTGTATGTGTATGTCAGTCATAATACATATTCGTGTAATAACACTTACGTAGTGATTTTTTCATGTGCATCTATTCGAATCATTTTATTACTGAAATCGTATGCTATTTGTAGTTTCAAAAATTGTACCCATTACTCCTGTGTATCATGTATCAAACCGCTAGTACGTATGTAAGTAAGTAGTTGAGTAGATGAATTGAAATTTCACGGCTATATTTTGAGTTCATCATTTTTATATCGTTTGTAGTTAGACTATAGTTATTACGTATTGCTTTCCCTACTTCAAAGTGCTTGAAATAATACTTAAAGGAAAGGCGAATTTAAATTTTTGTTCTGAAAGCCCGATCCAAATTTTCTCGTAAATTTTTCCTCGGATAGAGGAAAGGACACTTAAAAAAACCGGTTCATTTTTGTTGAACTCTCTAATTTTTGAAAATTACATGAGTTACAAATTATGCACAAAAATGTTCTGTTGTAGCACCGCAAGTTATATTCTGCAACTGGGGAACCGAAAAATTAATAAATTGCGACAAAGTATTTTTGATGCCGATAGGAACCAGCTGGGAGGAGAGATATGGACAAAACCGAAAACCAGACGAAACAGATTAGGAAACTAACTAGTACGAGAAAGTCTGTGACATTCTGTAGCACCACTAGTTTTCCTTTCAAAACATAAACATATTTTCTTGTTCGAGGCAGTATTATAACAGTAATCTTGATCTCTTGCACGAAATTGATCATATGTTGTCAATTCTATACCGTTACTCAATTTATACCTCTCTCCTAATAAACTTGTTTCATATCCCAATAAATAAATTTGTTTACCCCTTCATGTCAATATTCTCACTGAAATAATCGAATACATACTTCATTTGAGTAATATTCATTTGCAATATTCCTTGCGATATTTAACTATTTCATTAACATCTTGTTTTTATTTAGTTAGTGAGAATGGACAAAATAACGCATCACTCGAAATTAAAAGTTACATCACCCGAAATTAGAAATTAAAACTTCAAGATGATGTTAGGAGCTAAGAGCCCAATTACCGCAAATAATTTCTGTTAGAGAAGTTGAGATTTTTAATTTATAATTGAACAAATCTTGTTTTTTAATCGTGATTGCGTTTAAAAAACAAATGAAATATAATTTATCCTAAATCAGCTTTTATAGTTTCTTGTTTGTATTGAAAATCCTTTATTCTAGTACATATTCCGTCAAGGAGAGTACAAGTTTATTCTAGGGTTGCCAACATTCATTAAAGGATATGACACTGAAAGAAGAAGAAGAATAAGAGTAAGAAGAAAAGGGAGAAAAAGAAGAAGGATAAGAAGAAGATGATTGAAATGTTCCAGTAGCAAGAAATGTCCAATCGAACTTGCTTAACATTTTCTAAAAAGGAAGCAATTTATTGAAGTAGTTAGATAATATCAAGAAAATGTAGAGTGAATTAATATTATTCCAGTGCAAATTATTTCAAGAACTTCATCAATGAGTACGCTTTGAGTGGTTTCTTACTAAATATTGAAGTAAAAATTAGTTTGTTTTCTCTTAAAAATTTTGTAAAATAATAAACGGCGACATTTACTCATCAAAAGAAAACAAATCAACTAGCAAAATTGTGTCCGTACACAACAGCTCCATTTTTGAATACAGTTATTTAAATAACGCCTTGTTTATTGATCTTTCGCCGGCCATTTTCAGCTTCATGGCATCAAGCGTCCAGAACATACAAGAGACTAGCTTCCAAAACAAGCATCATTGTTAGTTCATCTCTTGAATGTCAAACGAGGGCCCTTCTCGTGAATTCCTCACTTGAGTTCCAGCCGTCAATATGACCAAATACATTTCTGAAATTAAAACAGGAAACGTCTTTTGACATGGGGACATCCAGAACAATAATTCATTCGCTCGTACTAATTCTCGAAAGCTTTAAATAAAAGCATACAAGCACTTTAATAAAAAATATACTTTCATTAGACTGATAATTTATAAAGTTCGTTCATGTATTTGAGGAAAATAAAACAATGTAATGAAACTCTCTTTTTCTAAGTGTTTCTTAGAAAGTTACGAAATACATTAATTTTTAAAACAATAAGCACATAAAATATTACTTGAGGTAGGCATCATGAAATATAAACACGCCTTACATTTTCATTTCGAACAAAGTAAAATAGTCTATATTATAACAAGTGCCTTCTCAAATTAACCTGCCACAAGGAACTTGGTTTTTAAAAAGAGAGGCAAAGCCATAATATAACTTAATTTCAATAATGAACATATTTTTTGATGAAGAAGCTATGAATAATTTATTATTTCACAAAATTATCTAACTTTTCATTAATATTAATAGTGATTCACATGTATTCTTCTCTCCATTACTTTAAACAGCTTCTTCCTGCATTCTACTAGCTTCATGCAGGCAACGTACGCACCTCCCTTTAACCCATTAATGTATTTATTCACACGTATTCCTTTGACCTTGAAACTACATTGTTAAAACACTATAGCAGTTTAATATTTCAGTTCAATCAACCATTTTTTGTTTACATATAAAATATAAATAAAATTGTTTTAACAGTGTTAATTTACCGGTGTAGAGAAATTTAACTTTTTGCCTTTTTGAAAAGACAAGATGGTTTAGGACCTTTGTGTCAAAGGGCAAAATCATCCTTTTTCATTTATAGATTTCTATTTGCTACTTTTTCTTACAACATTATGTTATCTTTCCTGTATTATTTGAGAAAACTCATTTAGAAAACACCACATGCAATTTCACTGAATCCGCGCAAAAAACTCAATTCCCAATAGCGTATATCTCTATTTCATCTCATTAAATGCGACCAGTGTGTCCCACTATTGAGGAAGTGCTTGGCGAACGACCGTCTGTAATATTCTAATCGAAACTGCTGTAAAATCCATCGTTTCAATCATCATACTGAAAAGTATCTTTACGCGAGAATGAGGGACGAGGCCTCCAAAGAAAGCAGCGATATGCTCAGTAGTTGGAACAGAGTGATTAGCTACGTTACCACCAAGAAATTATCATTAAATTATACGTCAATATACATAATTTGCGTCTCAATTTACCCTCTATTCACCACTAGTAATCATTAAGACCTTTCCGTATTCTTAATAAAAAAATTACCGAACATCAGCAATATCTCAAACACATAACTGGCTAATACTGAGCTACGCCAGTTCCATCCCATCCATCGTAAGCAGAGAGTTCCTCCATTGAGGAACCAGTTGGTGAACGACAGCGCGTAATACCATTGCTCAAATCAAAACCGCCGTAAACGTCCGTCGTTGCTGGTTCCATCCATCACACTTCTTGAGGCCGTATCTTACGTTAGGCGAACACGTGGTCACCACGAGAGACAGCGATATGTTCAGTGGTTCGAAGCGCATGCTTGAGTTATGCCGCCAGCCAGGACACTGCCTAGCTCGCTCCCAACCGCTGCCCCACTCTCTCCTTATCCCGGCGGCCGTCCGTATCGCTGTAACGTATTACGTACGCAATAAACAACCGGGTAGGCGCGAGTAGTCCGTTATCGCGTGTTAATGGTAATGAACGACAGTGCCCAGGCGGGGCGGCTGGAGGAGAGAGGTTGGCACTCGGAGTGTTGTAGGAAGGGCTAAGTGGTTAAATGGGTTAACGGTGTTGTGATCGCAATAATATTTTATTGCTGTGATTCTGAGTAATATGAATAAAAAATATATTGTCGATTTTTAGGTTCGTTATTGGACGTTGGTTTTAGGTTAAAAATGATCAACAGTTGCTTTTTTCTTAAAGTATACGCCAATAATTCAATTAAACAAAGGAATTCGTGAGCATTCTCTACACGATATAATGATAAATGTTTGAAATTTATGATATATTCCTATCATTCAACAACCCTTTACCAGTCCTCCTAGAAATAAATCAGCTTTGACTAAATGATGAAAATGCCCAATAAGTTCTAAACAAGTATTAATAGGTAAAACGTTTAAACCTCTAAAAATAAATTTGTCGAACTAAGAGCAAAAAATATATTTAATGTTATTATCTCATCGTAATAATCTCTCACCATACCAATAACGGTGATAATTATCGCCGATAATTACCAATAGAAATTTTAGATACAAGTCGGTTGCATAATATGACGTACATGTCTGTTAGGATGTGTTGTATTGATGACTTTTCCCCTCTTGACTATTTTGCATTTCGTTTAGTTATCTAGTGAGAGTGCATTTAATATTAGAATTTTTAAGGCATTTGATCTGGTTTCACATGGTCTTTTAATTTACAAACTGTCAAAAACTGGATAAGATCATCGAATAATCTTGTTGATAAAAGAATGTCTTACGGGGCGAACTCAAACAGCCAGAATATGTGATAAATATTCACCAAAAGCAGATGTAACCTCTGGGGTCCCCCAGGGGAGAGTGTTAGGGTCATTGCTATTCTTAACATTCATTATTGACGTTGCAAATGGAATAAAATCGAAAGTTAGACTTTTCGCTGATAATTGTATAATATATGGGAGTGTTGGCTCGTCTTCTGATGAAAATATGTACAGTACGATCTAAACTGTTTATGCACTGGGTGTGCAGAAATATGATGGAATTAAACCCAGAAAAGAGTAAAATCATTTGCTTTACCAAGTCTCGCTAGAATGTACCTACACTCCAATAATGAGTTAGGAACTAACGTTATACTACATGTAAAAAACTCTAAGTATTTGGGTTTGGTCCTGCGAAGCGACTTTAGTAAGTCGGATCATATTGACAAAACGGTCAAAAAATCATGGAGGGTGCTAGTACTTTGCAATGCCTCTTCTAAAAATCAGTAGTTCAAATGTCCGATTCTTAGCATATTGTATTTCAGAATATGGAGCGGCATGGTGGGATCCGTACTGAAAAGAGCAAATAGAGGCTTTAGGTAAAATTCAAAAACGGGCCGGAAAGTTTCTAAATCATGGACGCGTTGTTGATGGACGAGATGAATGGGAACCCTTATCTAAGAGAAGGGAACGAGTGCGTATATGCGTAATGTACAAGTCATATATGGGGACACAGCATGGGCAGACGTCGGTAAAAGATTACAGAAAGCAAATTATAAAAGCAGAGGAGACCATCCTAGTAAAATGCGATGTAGAAAGCACAGAACTGGTATAGGCAAGTTCTCCTTTGGGAATCGCACTATTGTAGATTGGAACAAAATACCTGCGAAAGCACTAGAAGCTCTTCCTTCTAATGTAGTCAAATTTAAAAACCAACTAAATTCCATCTAGATCATCACTAATAATACTGATACTTATCGTTATTATTATTATTATTATTATTATTATTATTATTATTATTATTATTATCCTACTTTTCTCAGCTATTTTTGTTGGTAAAAATGCTCACCTTCCCCAGAGTGGTTTTGGGGATAGGTTCGGTCGCAGAAGAAGAATTTCATCTTATATCTGGACTTAAGACAAAAATTTTCTAACTATATGGGCTGTTTGTAACAAAACTGCGCGTTGTTCCATATTCAGAACGTTTTTGGGTACTTTAAGTTATGTTCAGTTCTTTGGGAAGATTTTACTGACTAGGCCTTCCGCCAATATCACGAGTGGGTATGTTTTGATAGCATTTAATTTCCAAATGTTTTAGTTCATAGGATAAGTTTTCATACTTCGAAATTTTTTCTATTTCTTTCTGTTTTATGCCAGGGATAATGGTACTGCGATGTCCATTATTACTCCTTCGTTCTTCTTTTTAACTATAAGGAGAATATCCGGCCTATTGTAATCGACAGTACGATCAGTTAGAACTGGTCTGTCTCAGTACAAAAGGCTGGAACTTGTTTTCAGCACTGGAGGAGGGGTGTACTAATAGAATAACGGCGTCGATTCATCCAATAATTTATGCTCTATTGCAATTGCCCTGTGCACGATTTTCGCAACTTGATTATGCCTTCCTAAGTAAGCACTGTCTGAGAGGGAAGGGCATGCAGCTGTGATGTGTTCTATAGTTTCTCCTACAGCTTCACTCTTCCTTTATTTATCCACCACATCTTCTTTTAAACAATGTTTTCGATAGTGTCTTGTCTTGATAACTCTGTCTTGAATTGATGGTATAAAACCCTCGGTCTCAGGATATATTTGTTTCTCCAAAAGCCACTCCACCGAGAAACGTCTGTCTACATCACCTCGAAACAAGAGATTTGGGTATCTTCCATGCATTTCTTATAATTTCCATTCATTAAAGTTCGATTGGTGGGTAGAGATGTTTAATTCATAATTTCGTCCATGGAGGTTCAACGGAGTGAAGCCGCGGTCCTAATTAACCGTTAATTTCATTAATATGTCGGCGGAGTTTAAAAGGGCCTGTCGCATTTTTTCCTCTTGTCTCAGGCAATGCGTTTTTATATTAACTAACCCACTATCTCCCATCGTTCGAGGTAGATATAATCTTTTTACTGAGTAGTTTGGATGAAGACAGCGGAATTTAAGTAACAGTCTTCTCGTTGATCTGTCCAGCTCCTCCAGGTCAGATTCAGTCCACTTAACAATACCAAAGGAGTAGGTTAGGACCGACACTGGCCAGACGATGATATCTGAAATCAGATTACCCCCTGATAAGTAAGTGTTTAACAACTTTGTTATCTGCTTTTGATACATTATTCGAAGTCCCTCCTTGATACGATTATGGTCCAGTCGATGGTTCTGAGAGTTTCCCAAATAGCGATATGTTTCTTCAGGTGGTATTTGTTTAATAGCACAGAAAATTTGGTTTGAGTTTTGTACATTTCCTTTATGAATATTTATTATACTACCTTTATCAAGACCGAACTTCATCCCGATGTCATCGCTGAACATTTTTGCTACTCTTATAAGCAATTCTAATTTATCAGGCGTTTCGGTGTAGAGCTTAAGGTCATCCGTGTACAGTAAATAGGTTAGTCTTTTTGTATTTTTCATATTCAATCAATAGCCACATTTAGTGTTGTTTAAAAGAGTTGATAGTGGGTTTAGAGCTAGGCAAAACCACAGATCTGTTATGGAATCGCTCTGAAATATATCTTTTCCGACATCAGATTTTCCCAAGATATTACTTTGGAATCGTACATTTATATGCCATTTATTCATTAAATGTTGAAGAATATTTCTTACATTTGGACGGATTTTATATATTTCCAGTTCTTTGTTTAACCATTTGTGAGGAACGGAGTCAAAAGATTGGCTGTAATCAATATAACAGATGTGGAGATTTCTTTTCTTTGTCTGAGCTTGCTTTAAGACCACAGAATCAATGATGAGTTGATGTTTACATCCCATAGGACATTCATACAACCTTTCTGTTCTTTTTCAAAGATATTATTATTTGCACAGTGGAGGTAGATTATCTCACCAATAACAGAGGTGAAGAGCTTGTATTTGGTTGATAATCATGTTATTGGTCTATAATTCATTGTATTTTTTTCATTTTATTTCTTGAAGATTAGAAAAATGTCTCCTTCACTCAGATAGTCAGGCATTTATCAGGGTTATGGAGCACCTCAGTGAAACAACGTGCAATGCTTTCATGAGTATGAGTGAAGTACTTCAACCAGAAATTTTGGATCCTATCTGATCCAGGAGATTTCCAATTATGAGTCTTTCCTACGACACTCCCAATGTCTTTATCTGTTATTTCTTTTAAATTCATTTGGGGCAGGTTCTTGTGTTGTTTGTTAATACTTTTAAACCATGATTCAGATTCATCGAATCCACTGGTTTTAGCCCATTTGTTTGTCTAGTACGATTTAAAATCAGCATTTATCGCTGCTTGTTTGAATCAGAGTTCAACTTTCTCAGAAATTCTTTTTGACGGAATCTGAATTCTGCGTTTTGTGCCTTCCTTTTTTGCGATTTCATTGTATCTACGAAGTCGGGCACATTTCACTTTCATCTTTTGTCTGATGTTATCTTTCAGGTCAACGATTTCTTGTCTGTTATGCCGGTGTATATCAATTTTATTTTTAGCTGCAATAGCGTTTGCTTTTCGGAGGATCTTTTTTGATTGGTTACCTTCTAAATATTGCGAGAGAACATCACCTTTACTTCTCAATTCATCAATATTGTTTTCGAGTCGTCTTTTCCTGGCGGGTTTTCTCTCGTTTTGACCTCGGCATGATTATCTGAGATGGTAAGTCCTCTGACCGTTGATTTCAATTGCTGTTACTGCATCACTGTATAAAGCGGGCTGAACTTCAGAGAGATTTCGCTATATACTCAGGTGCTCTTTCAAAGCGTCATTAATTTGAGAAAGAACTTGTTTGGCTTTATTTACATTACGTAATACTGGTATTGCTGATCTGTTTACAGGATCGATTTGGCTGTAGTAAGTAAGAAGACTGCTGAATTTTTCTTTCACTTTGTCTCATCCCCTGGATTTAAGTCACCTTTAGAGTTCAGTACTCTTTTATTGCTTTCTATTTGTTCATCTGTATTGACTGTAGCCAAGAGTTTTCGACTTCTTGCCTCAATACTAATTCATTTGTTCCCATTCGTTCATTTGTACTGACAAATAGTCGTGACGAGTTTTCGACTTCCTGTCGTTTTTGCTCTAGTTCCACTTCAGAGAGGTAGCATTTTCTAATTATAACTGTTTTCTGTCAGCTACATTTTGTTCTGTCAAATGAAGTTCTGGGTACCATTTCGTGAATTCGGCGTGAAGAGCTTGCCTCTATCCCGGGAGTGGCTTAGGTTGACGCTCGTTGATGTAATAGAACGCTCTCATTATTTCAATGTTCATCTCGCACGTCCATCGCCCAGCGTCTTCTCTCCTGCTGGCAGCCCTCCTCACGGGTGGCGAGCCAGCAGACAGAGGGACATTTGGATCTTCTGTCCGTGCGGTTAGATCCACATTGTTGCTCCTGTCGTCGCCTAAAGGCTGACTAAGATTCACATCGTGGGCAGTCTCATGGCTCGATGTGTCCGAGGCATTACTTATTTTCTTGTGTCTCTCCATAACTGCATGGGTATCGCATTTTATACCTAAATGCCAGGGGAATATGTCAGAAGAGTCCATCTGCCAAGTTCACCATTGGGGCTCATTGTCCCTCATCTGCTGACCTTACTGTTCACTCTTTCTGTCTGCAGCCGCCTGCTCCTCGTCAGTTGCCGCGTTGAGGATGAAATGGGATTAAGAAAGGAATTATCTGATTAGGAAAAGTGTTAGGAAAAGTTTATAGGTGAGGTAATAGCTTGTGTTAAGGAAACAGGAGAAAGCGAGCTGCTCAATCCACCCACTAACCCCTGCTGGAAGGGGAGAGCGGAATGTGAAAGGGAGGATGTCTAGGGCAGGTTAGCGGTCAGCGCCCCTTTATTGGTAGGGAAAACCGGGCTGATTGCACAGACCCTGGCCTCCGGCAGAGCACTGCGGGCGATGGGGCTGCCACCTCCCTACGCACTTATTATTATTATTATTATTATTATTATTATTATTATTATTTATAATAATAATATTGATATAACGATTATTGACGTTCATGTAATTTTTAAGTTATTATTATTGCTTTCATTATTATTAATATTAATATTAATATGGTCATGTCCCTTATAAAGTGAAATGTAGTGGAGCGGAGGGGAGGGGGGTCCAGTGTAGTGTAGTGTAATGAAGTGAAATGCTAAATAACTGTAAGTCAATTTAGAGATAACTAGAAATAAATTATAAATAGGATATAAACCTCTAATTCTAATTGTTGTTCTATTTGTAAATAATGATACAAGTACGCACGAAATATTCGTTCTGGAAGTGATCTACTGAAACTCATGGCATGATACCAAATACAGCGGAGGAGGGAAATTGAAACAAAGGCAGCCGAAAACCACGGGGAAACTGTTATCTCACAATATTTTAGAGAATGCGCAGTGAAAGATTTTTTTCTACGTGATTCAAATGAAGAAATTTCCTCATCCCCAGGAACACACTTGTGAACGTTGCTCCGGTTAGTTGACGTTAGTTGACTTAATTTTATTATCACTCCCATATTTCCAAAAGAAAGATGTTTTTTGCACATTTGCAAGATCCTCCGATATGACACGTGAAATTCTTCCTCTTTACCTTCCTGGCGTCTATGAAGTGCAACATGTTTCAGATCCAGCAGTCTACTCCACAATAAAACCGAGTCCGGAAGCCGACTAAGCAAACACATATCATTTTAAACCGACTCATTCCCCTCATCAGCAGCCCCGCAATGCAGGGTGCAGCGGACTCGCGCCGACAGCCGTCAGCCCAACAGCGGTTCCCTCTCGGTGGGGCAGCCGTTCACATATATTTCATTTTCCACCCTCTTTATTTCACCATTCCGGCCCCAGCGCGGGGCGCCCGCGCGTCCGGCCGACCGGGCGGCCGCCCGACCGGCTGCAGGGGAAGCGGCCGAGGCAGAAGGCTTGTTCCTGCAGATGGATAGCGCGTTTCATTACAACAGGCGCTAAGCGCGGGCGCGGACGCCGTCTCCCTCGCCTTCCCCACCGCTCACCACCGAGTGCGGCCTCCACACCCTCCAGGGCTGCCAACACCCCCGCCGCCCCCGCGCGCTCGTGGCCATCTCCATCCCCGACACTACTTCACAACCTCCTCCTCTTCCTGCTTCTCCTCCCTCAATGTCTCATTCTTCCCGTACTCCTATCTCCACACCTTCTCTCCTGTCTCCTCGTTCTACTCTTCCTCCTCCATTGCCACTGCTTCCCAGCTCAACACCCCGCCCAATCCATTAGGAATGTGTGGTGGCAAAAGCGATCTGTTGGTACTTTTTCTCGAGGGTCCTCTCATTTACCTCGCCTCGCATTCCTCTAATGATTATGACTATCGTCTACTCACCAGATCATTCATAAACCTCAATGATCTGTTGAAGGGCCCCTAAATATGAAATAAATAAATAAATAAATAAATAAATAAATAAATAAATAAATAAATAAATAAATAAATAAATAAATAAATAAATAAATAAATAAATAAATAAATAAATAAATAAATAAATAAATAAATAAATAAATAAATAAATAAATAAATAAATAAATAAATAAATAAATAAATATATAAATCTATGCTTGTAGGTATGTATCTGGCTCTTCAGGTGCTCAGGGCTTCTCATTAATCCGACATTCGCCAGCTACGTGTGTTCCCAGGCCTGTACCCTGTTTTTATTTATTATCCACGTCGTGGGGTAAGGGAGACAATATTGGCGAGCATGCTGAATTCTCATCACCATTCCTAGCTTACTTGGCATGTCTGAGTTGTTTCTTTCGTCTCTCAGCTGAGAGGATTTGTATTAGAAAGCTACAGTTTCATTTTTGCTTCAACCGGGCATCGAATCCGGTACCGCCTCACAGAAAATTAGCACGCTGTTCATGAGCCACTCGAAGGGATAAGTAAATATATAAATAAATAACCATCGCCACAGCTTCAAACTTCCCCCATCCCTTCTCTTCCACCTCCGCTTCCACCACTTTTCCGTTCCACCTCCATATCCCCCTCCCCCCTCCTCTGCGCGTCCACCACTGCTCCGCCGCCGCCGTTAGGGGAGCTGCTGCTGTTGCCGCGGGACGCTCCAGTAACAAATGAGAAGCGCGGGGCGCTGGCGCGGCCGAGCGGGGGTTCCCCGGTGCGTGATGAACGGCGGCGCGGGCGTGCGAGCGAAGGCGGCGTCTTGTGCGTGGGGGAGAGGGCGAGGACGAGGGCGTGCGTGATGCGTAAAGCGATTGCGCGCTCTCTGACGCTCTCCAATGCGTCTGGGAGAGGGAGCGTCGTCTTATGTTTCTGTGAGTGATGTCGTGTCGACATCTGAAACGAGAATACGCACCGATGGAGGAGTAAGCGATGTCGCCTTCTGATCAATTTATTGCATGTGAAAGCACCAGTGGTTTTGTGCTTTCGGGTAATGTGTAAGGAAAATAATATGCTGCCCTCTCTCATTTTCTGCTGTTAGTTTCGTTTATGCTTTTGATGATAGATATATTAGAAACCATAACACTTGAAACCCATAGAATTTGGCGGTGTTCTAGTCCTTTCAGAGGAATCTGTTCTGTAATTGATAATACACCATTTATGTAACTTAATTTTGTTATCAGTTTATATACCGCCGTCAGTAAGATTATGTTGTGGAGAGTATAACATTTTTTTAATATTTTATTTTATATTATGTCAGGTCATGGTGTCGCTAATAATTAAATAGGGGTGGATTACAATTAAAGTATTTATATCAATAATAATATGAATAATGTATTTGAAGGTGGATTTGATAGTTAATTAATATAAACTGATTGAATGATTTGGACTCTAGAATGTGTACATATCACCTGACGCTTCCGTTTTAAGATGAGATAAGTCGTAACACAGTAAATAGTAAATGTACCGGAAAGTGTACCTGGGATGGCAAAATAGAGCTTGGTAGTGAGCATTACATTAGCATTACGTTGGAGGGGTTTTGTGCAACTTTGTGCAAAAGAATCAACATTGAAGAAACAGTGTTGTTTCTTTTAAAATCCTTTTGTGTTATCCAACAATTAATGTAAATCAAGTCATAATTGCTAATGGCTATGGAGTTAATTTCCACTCACTAAAAATAGGGTAGAAGAAGAAAATCAACAGAAAAAGAAAGGGTTAAAATAACAAATACGAATAAAAAATAAAGTCCGCCTTAAAAGAAGTATGTTTACAATTTGATCGTATTCATCATTGGTGTTTTACCTTTTTTCATCATCACCCAGAAATTAAGTTCCGATTAGTTTTCACAATTACGTAACGAAAGTTAGTTAAGTACCTAGTCAAGTACTATCAACTAGAACAAATATCTTAAGTAGTCCGTAACGGAACAAATTTGCGAGGGGATCAGCCAGCCAGACCGAAGTTTCAAAAGTTGGTAAGGGATTTGAAGCATGCGGGACAGAGCGGGGTTGGAGAGGAATGGAGTAAGGCTAGGCGAGTCTGAGAGGAAGAGAACAGATTGTACCAAGACGTAGTAGAGTGTGGAAGGAAGTGGGGGAAAAAGAAGGGATGGAACGAAAGGGGAGAAGGAGGTCGGAGCGAAGCAGGGCGGGGCGTGGCGGGGTGTGGCAGAAAGGGTAGGATGCAAGAAGAGGCAATGCTGGAGGTATAAGTCAAGAGGGCGCGAGAGAAAGAAAGCGTAAAAGAGGTGGGGGTGGGAGGAGGAAGGTGGGGGAAGGAAGGATGAAGCGGGGAGAGACTGCACGGGTTGAGGGAAGCCGGGTTGAGGTGGTGCAGGGTGGGGAGAGGCGTAGACGGTCGGAACGGTGTATCGTGTGGCTGCGAGAGAAGGCGGTGCGGAGTGTAGCAGGGGCAAAGTGGGAGGAGACCGGAAGGATGGGGCGGGACGACGATGCGCCAAGAGGCAGCCCTGAAGCAGCCACGTAGCGCTCTTAAAGCCGCAGATTCTCGCGAGAGGAGCGCACCCAGCACGCGAGCAGCCCAACCACTAAGAATGCTCTCGGCTGGAATCTACGTCGCGTTGCGGAATCAAACAACAAAGGGGGAGAAAGCAATCACGCGGTACATGAATAGGTCGAAAGTTGCTAGAATATGCGAAGATTTAGGAGATAGAACAAACATTTTAAAATATTATTAAAAAAACAAATAATATAAAATTTTTTTTAAACATTTACCTTCTTCAAATGGTCGTCATTATGTAGTCTAATATTTGATTTCCTTGCGCATCGATGGCACAAATATTGTATGTCCACTCATAGATATTTTTACGTTATTATCATTTTTGGAGACTTTTCGTTCATTACTACCGAATGTACTAAGATTGGATGTCTATGTAGGAGGAATAATGCTTTTTTCCAGAAAGCAAATACTCTGGCAACTTGAGTAACTACACCTTTACACACTGTAATGTTCAGTTTTCACAAACTAAGAATTTTGGACATAAAATATGTGTGCACCAAGGCATTGATTTACACAAAGAAGGAGGATGCAAAAAGTTGCAGAAAAGGCTACACATCCAATCGAAAAATCTTCGACCTGGAGCGAATACGAAAAATTAGAAACTTTCAAACAAATACATGGATCGCAAAAGAAGGAACTGTAAGGGTTGAAAAAAAGAAACAAAACTGACAATTCACATTTCAGTTTTTGTCATACTTTGTATTACACCCATGAATAATACGAATATAACTTTATTATTGTGAAATGTTAAAATACGCGAGTATTGTGAAATGTGAAAATACGTGAAAAAAATAAAACCTGCAAAACACGTTTCTCGTATCTCTGCAACAGATTGCTCTAGGACGCTGGTTTTTGTGAATCTACATCATTTTGTATTCTCTTTCACATGAGCATCGCGATTATCGATTTGGTTTTTTGGAAGGTGGTTCTTGGAAGATTTGGTGTTTCTTGGAAGATTTGTAACACTACTCCAATTTAAAAAAAACGAATGTAGTTTTATAATTTATAAAAATAATTATCAATATAACAATTATTGTTCCACTAAGGTATGAAAGATCTGAAATTTGTGGCAATTGTTTTAATTTTTGAATGGCTGAATTATATATATATATATATATATATATATATATATATATATATATATATATATATATCGATTGTAATAAATAATAATGACAATAATAATAATTTAAAATTATAATTATTTCTTAAATGTCAGAGAACAAGAATGACGCATAGAATTGTTTATCGGAATGAAAATATCAAAATAGTAATGTATATTTTTTGTCAGAAATATGTATTTTAATATCATGAAACATTTTTGAAATCAGCGATGAAGATAACAGTATCTGAAACATATCACGTTCCATGGACATCCAAAATTCAGTTCTCAATTTTCTCTTTTCAGTTTTATTTCTCAGTAACAACGAACGAAAACCAATGAACCGTAAAATTGCAGCCTCTAGAAAGCAAACTGTTATGAATCTTCTACAATCCCGCGCATATGAAGGTTACTGGAATGAAAATTAAATGTCTATTTGAGTACTGTGCGTATATAATTTCTTGTCGATGATTATTTAAATTTTCTATTTTCGGCGTCATGTTCATCACTGCAGCGCTTGACAATCGATCTAAAGAGACGCACATCAGCGAAGGCAACTCCCCACACTTAGTTTATAGGTTAGAAACCGCATAAGTCATGGATTCCTTATTTACATGAGTAAGACATCCTAAACAATAAGAAATCATAACTAACAAGCATATTTATCACCACTATTTTTTTCAAAATTGCTCAGAAAAGCTCCTTGTACTTGACCGTCAACATTACGTCAGGGATGCGTTAACAGGAAAAGAAAAAAAATTACTTGCCACGATCTCTCTCGTTTTTACATTCTCGTATATGTAATAATATACGCAGTATAGAGAAAGTTATGTAATCCTGCGCGAAAAAAACGGCGTATTTTTGACAGAAAAAAATCACTACCGGGCCCTGATAACCAAAGAGTGGATAAATTCTATTGCTAAATTAAGAAGAAAAATCCTCTAACACACGGTGTAACCAGAATCACTGTCTAGTGGATCGTTGATGCCGATAAAAACAATTGAAAGTAAAAAGTCCGCCCGTCCGTCCGTGTGTCTGTCCGTCTGTGAACACTACTAGCACCTAAACCACTCGGACCATCTGTTCCAAATTAAAGAATCCTTTGTCGATCTGGCTATAGTTGAAGCTTTGAGATTTTTTTAAAAAATATTTTAAAAATTTGCTATAAATGAAGCCCCCGGATATTTTTTAAATTTTTTCTTTAAATTTCTTTTAAGTATACAGTAAAATAGACTTACAAAGAAAATTCAAACTTTCAAATTGGTCCAATTTTGACGGTTAACTCAGAATTTTCGAAAGTTGCAAACGTTTAAATTTTTTCGGCGTCTTCCTACAACTATAAAATTGAAGACCCACATTTTTCCTTCAATTGAAATTTGTTGCCCGTAATTAATTCATTCATTAGGCCATGTAGACATTTCCAAACATTTTAGTGGTTTTTGTGCAAAAGAGCGTGAAATTTTTGCAATTTTAAAAAATTACAAAATCAAGAGTTTGTCAGAAAAGGCTCCAAATTCTTTCTTTAAATTTTTGGTAGCGGTAGTACTAAATGTGCCCTATCTGATGATATAAATGCCATATAGATCTATTCTTTTGTTTTTTTCCAAAAAATTCCAAAATGTATTTATTTGACTTGTCTCTCACGTCGGTAATATTTACATTAGAGGCGATTTCTTTACATTATTATATTTATGAGTACATTTGCTTTAAACAATGTCAAGTACAGTTTTCCAAAAACTCAACAATTTTCTGTAAAAATGACCTCCAATTTCCGCATTTTCGGAAACGCTGAAACGCCATCTCAGAAATCGCTCTAAATTTTTTCTTTAAACTTTTCTAACGTATAGTGGTAATGGCACTATTTATATGTCGTAAAGTTTATTTTCGTGTAGTATTATTTGTTTAAAAAATTACACAAACTTCGATTACTCAATAGATCCCTGTAAAAAAGCTTCAAAATTCGCAGTTGCAGTAACGCTAAGCGTCATTTACTTACAAGCGGCTCCAAATTTCCCAATGAAAATAGCTACTTAAGACGAGGTTTTAGCATTCTTTAATAGTACTGGTATACATATATGTTGGGGGGAAATCCACAATTCTAAGCAAATGTCATAATTTTTTACAGTTCACCTGTCATTAAGACACTATAAATCTGTAATTACAATTTCTGGAATCTTTTTGCAAGCTTGTAAAAAAATCTCTCTCTCTCTCTCTCTCTCTCTCTCTCTCTCTCTCTTATATATATATATATATATATATATATATATATATAGTGAGCTTCTGCCCTGTCCAACGTGGGCTGGCTGCTTGCCCGGCTGCCAGTGGTAGTGAGAACTCACCTGCGTAGCCACTTATAGAATCTGGCAGAGGATTCGGGAGACATGCATGACTGAATTCTGGTTTTTCTATCATTGAACGAGCTGATAAGATAACAAAATATGGCTTTAATGTTACTAATACCCACCCAAGATAATTATGTCCCATACATCATAACAGTACTAAATTACAATTGTCGCCTACTGCGCTCTGACTATCTATTCCTCTCTCTCTCTTAATTGTCTTTCTCTCCACCTTTCGATTTAAATGTTCGTGGGCGGTTGCCCCATTTGGCGATCTCACCCGAATGGCCCGTGCTCGGTGCTGGTAGGCGTTGATTTCCGGTTGCAGCGAGGCTCAGTCAGCTCCAGTCGACGCCGGGTCTCCCTCGCAACTCGCTGAAGTGGCGGCGTGGTGAGAGCGATGCCTCAGGGAAGGCGCCTTCCGTCTTCCGTTCCTTCGGGTGGTGCCCGCACATGTGGGACGGACACGCTTGCGTGCGTACACGCGGTAACGTCCACGCTTGTACCAGTTCACGTCCGGCGGCTAACGCCTCAGCGCGAAACACTGATCGCGGCACCCAGCAGCCATACAGCGGCGAGATACTCAAGAGGAGCCGAACCCAGGAGCGATAAAGTTCCGATGCACTTAGGAAGAGCAGAAGATCGCTCATCGAAGAATTTTCAAATAAGAAGGCTCAGAAAGCTCGTATCTCCCTTTTATGGCACGCGCCATTCCCTCTCCCGTCATGATGACGCGGTGGCTCTCCGCCAATCACGCATCGGGTTGTACGTCACGTGACTTGTCTCATCTTGGCGTAGAACCGTCAAGTAGCGCCATCTGCCTAGTCTATATACCGCCCTGTGACGTAGGCCTTCGCGCCCTTTCACATGTTGAGACGCGCCCTTCCCATGACGTCAGGGGTTTTTCCTTGGCGTGGGTATGACAAGCCGTTGGGCATTTCCGTCCCTTTGTTTGACTTCCTGTGGCTGAAAGGGATTATTGCCGAAATACCTCGTGGTGGTCTGTGCCGCTACAATATATATATATATATATATATATATATATATATATATATATATATATATATAAAGAAAGTCGTGTTAGTTACACTATTTATAACTCAAGAACGGCTGTACCGATTTGGCTGAAAATTGGTGAGCAGGAAGCTTAGAGCCAGGAGACGGACATAGGATACTGTTTATCCCGTTCGACAGCGTTCCTGTGTGAGAACGCACGTTTTGCACGTTTTCGCGTGATTTCGCATGTTAGCGGTCATTGTTGCCTGTTGTAACCCATTGTTGCGAGCAATTTTAGCGGCTAAGAATAAAGATGTAGATGACCTGAACTACATAATTCAGAATAAGATCATTGGAACAACGCATTCATTCAAATCTATTGACTGCGTCACGAATGAAGATGAAGCCACCAACTATCCAATTGAATTTTTAAACTCCTTGGATGTGCCTGGCTTACCACCGCACAATTTACGGCTAAAAGTTGGCTCCGTAGTAATCATGCTTCGAAACATAAACCAACCAAAACTGTGCAACGGTACGCGTTTGGTGGTTAGAAAATTGATGAACAATGTAATTTACGCGACGATACTCAAAGGAAAATTCAAAGGTAAGGAAGTTCTCATTCCGAGGATCCCGATGATCCCAACCATATGATGTTTCAATTTAAAAGACTTCAATTTCCGATCCGTCTTGCATTCGCCATGACC
This sequence comes from Teleogryllus occipitalis, assembly GCA_011170035.1. Lineage (NCBI taxonomy): Eukaryota > Metazoa > Arthropoda > Insecta > Orthoptera > Gryllidae > Teleogryllus > Teleogryllus occipitalis. The sequence continues at coordinate 80,846 of BLKR01003480.1, read as the reverse complement.
ATCAACAAATCACAAGGCCAATCCTTGAAAGTTTGTGGTTGAATCTAGAATATCCATGTTTTTCCCATGGTCAAGTATATGTGGCATGTTCACGGGTTGGAAGATCATCTGCGTTGTTCGTTTTTGCGCCTGATAATAAAACAAAAAATGTCGTGTATCACAAGGTACTTAACTGAAGAGTGCAACCTATGCACCAAAATAATGAATGATTAATCTACTTAATTTTTTATTTGTATTTTCTAATAAACAATTTAACTTAATAAATTCCAAAATCTGCTTATTTATTGCCTTTAACAACCGGTCCCTATGATTACAGCTTTGTATTTCTCTCTTAAACAAAAATCAATTCCAAAAAATCGCCCTGCTACGTAATAGATTTTTTAATTATCTATTTAATATCAGAGCGTTTTTTTGAAATTCTTCTATGTTTGAGAGAAAAACAAAAATATGCAATTGCTTTATTATCACGAGTGCAACAAGTATAGTACAGTTTCTCACAGTGAGTGCGACGTGAGAAAAAGATGGGACCGGCTGTTAAGGCGGAACAGAGTTCGCCGGGTCAGCTAGTATTTTATATAAAAATAATGTAAATTTTTAAACCGCCATAGCATAGGAAAATATTAATCTATGTAGATGATTCATGCATTAAAATGTCACTATTAAAGTACAAAATGTTGTGAAGCAGAATTAATTGTAAGAGATAATTTTTAAAAGAAAAAAAATATTAATCTTAATAAAGTCATAAATCCGATGTTATATTTTTCTTAAATTAAGCCTATTTCTGAAACAAAGTAACATAACTTGTTCAATGTGCTTCAAAACATTCCTTGTTTTATACCCTTTAATTTGACATATGAAACAACTTTGTAGGACTATTTTTAGTATGGCATTTGGGGATTGGAATGTGTGAAAACGTACTAATTTCTTAATTTTGAGAAAACACAAAATGAAGTTTTGCATAAAAAAATATAAATATTAAGACACTCACTCAGAATTAAAACTGCCCTGCTCCATAAGTAGGACCTTCCTTTTCAATAAGGTGGTCTTCTTTCAGTTTTTTTCTTCCTATCAAGTATTTTCTTCTTTGCTTGTGTTCTGGGGTACATTGCTTTTGGCTCATGTAGAGACGAGTCGCATCTGCTTGCAGAACTCCGGCCATGGTATATTTCCTTGGTTCGATCTTCATTTTTCTCAGGATTTCTGCCTCTATAGTATTGCCACAGTTGAAATGCAAAACTGCATCCATTACACCTAGTTTCAAGGTATTTAGACCCACGTAAGTCTCCTTTTTGCATCTTCGCCATATCATGGCATTGAAAGACTCGTTATTATTCTGGGTCTTCCCATGCAAGCATTTTGCTAATATTTTGGTATCACACAGTTTTTCATAAACTGGCTTGCAGGCTTGAAGGATATCAAATGGTTGAAATTTTCGAATGAGATGCACTACAAGAAGGGTCGATTGTAGCTGCTGGCTTGGCCTTCGTATGTTGGTTTACGCAGAAGTTTCGCTTTCTTTTCTCACTACTTCGACTACCAGAACCCATTTTTGTACGAACTAAGTCACACAAACAAAATCACAATCACAACACTTTGTACTCAAAACATTCACATGGGCAGCACATGGAACAACACGTTTTGTTTACCTCGATTGTCATCTGTTTCTTGGAGATAGAAAAATGAAACAGACTGCGCAATCTATGGAAGAAAGCTAGTACTGTGTAGTTCAGAAGAACCCGCCAAATTCAAATAAATAAATGGGCTATGAAGAGAAATGTACTGTGCCAATCTTCTAGATGCTCGCTCCCGCTGAGCCCCGCCCACTTTTCCCTTTCATATCCTTGCACGCTTCCCTTTAAACCCATCTATATACCGAAATACGCACTGGAAATATATAAAACTATATATTTTCTGAAAGTAGAAAGATAGATCTTTCACGTGACACAAAAATGTAAAAAGTAAAAATCGGCGTCAAAAATGTCATTTTCAACATATATGTATACCGCAATATTATGGTCCTACTATTTGGAAACCGAAAAGTTGAGAAAATTTCAAAAAAATGGGAAAATACATTGGGTGGCGATAGATAGCAGCAATCAAGGAGGGGTAAAACTGTACAGTACCAGTTCACACCAAGGAAAATGATAAAAAATTTAAAATAAAATATGTTTGTCGAGAAAGCTGTGCCATTCTGTAGCACCTCTAGTTTCTTTTTACAAGACTCATCAGCAGAGTGTAAATTGTTTAAGAAACAACGTTCTACGAACGTTCAGGTATCTTCTACCACCTTCCGCATCACCTCCGGTCCTCCTCATATCACATCGCCACTGTATTGCTCCGTTCGGCCTCGTCGAGATTCACCGGGAGAGGTGACTCAGGGCATCAACTGACTTCACCACAGTGCTGCTGACCAGGAGTTCCCGTGGTTCGAGTGGCAAGGTTTTCGACTCTAGCTACGCAGCTAGGTTGAATTCAGCCGCTGTCTGGAGGAGAATTCTAGCAAGTGGCTGTTCTGATCTGTGGTATCGCCGATCAATACCAGGCGAAGGTCGGAGCAGTATGGTAACAAACGAGCTATACCTTTGGCTACCTTTCCTTCGTCCATTACTCTATCCTCACTCCTTACAAGCTCAACAGTACCCCACATGCCGGGAGACCGATCAGGAGCGTAGAGCTTCTCCGACTCCGGAGCACCGCCCCGGCAGTTCCCCTTCCCTGCTCCACTCGGTTCCGTTTATCCCCCACTCCCTTCTCAAACTCACTCCCGTTCTAACACGTACCGCACCCAACCACCCAGTTCATCCCACCCTGTTGCTTTCTAGGGTTGACGTCGCTCACTCACCTCTCCAGTCCCAACATTTCGCCGAGCAGGATAATTCATCGCTCCAAGAAATGAGACTTAAAGAATTTTCACACTCCTGGTGGAGAGTTTTTGTGAGGTACAGTAGCCGTTTACTCTCGGGTCGGCGAGGAGTCGTGGAATGGAGTGTGGGAGGGGAAAAGACCGGGAAGCTCTTAGAAATGTGGGGTGAGAGGCACCGGTGAAAAGGGTAAATGAGGCAGAACGTTCAGGACAGCATTTGGAAATGACTGAGATATTTTGTGCCGTGTACCCTTCGCTAAATTTGATGTGTTGCTGTCAGTAGAGGTAAAGCTGATGATATGCAGCTATAGTATGTTGAGTAGCATTTTCATTACTGACTACGAGCAACGGAGGAGGCTTACACTGTAACGCGGTCACCTCCCTTTTTCCTAGGCTGTGGGGAACGCCTTTTTATTTCACTGCATAGATGATAATAGAGGTGAGTATGAGGGTCGGACGATGAGAAATGACTGGTTATGGGTCATTGTTCAAATTGAATACGTAGTTACAAGAGAAGGGAAGCAACGCTACGTGGTAAAATACCCAAGCCCCAATCTGAATTTGGAATCTGCAGACTACACCCCTTAACATCGGCAGTCTTGTTCAAAATTCCGTCTTTATGTCTTTAAGGCGCCGTAGAGAAACAGCTTAGCAAAAGTGCATAAGTCATTTCGATTGATTTGTTCCCGGGCGCATCAACTACAATGGTCATTAGTCCAGTTAGTGTACCGCCTCAGTCAGACAAACTATTATAGCTTCCGACAAACATAGTGAAGTGATGCATTTGTATGTGTACGGAGTGAAAATGGGATGAGGAAGAGGAAGGAAAGATCACGCGTGGGCTGCGGCGCGATTGTTAAAAACGACGTGAAAGCGCGGAAAACTACCAACAAGAGCAGCGGTCACTAGAAATCTCTTCCAGACATTCACTGAATTATACCTATGTGGCTAGAGTCAAAAATCATCGTAAGGACGCGAACATTAGGACCTCCGAATCACTGCAGTGACATTTTATGCTATGAGCCCTCTAGATCGGTCAAAAATCATTGCTGGTTCGCAAAAAAACAAAAATAAAGAATCAAAGTAATCGTGAATCGTGGACAATCTCTACAGTCTCTCTTCAATCTCTGTGCGGGTTGACAGACGATCTGTCCCGAGTGCTGAGAGCCGCTTAGCAAAGATGCCTGCTCTGAAAGCTGATGGGCGTGGAGAGTGCGTAGGGCGGGAAGAGTGGGGTGAGGAGGAAGGGCGAATGGGTGTGGCGAATAAGTGTGGCGAGTGTGCGTGGGGAGTGGGCGTGGCAAGTGGGCGTGGCGAGTGGGCGTGGCGAGTGGGCGTGGCGAGTGGGCTTGGCGAGTGGGCGTGGCGAGTGGGCGTGGCGAGTGGGCGTGGCGAGTGGGCGTGGCGAGTGGGCGTGGCGAGTGGGCGTGGCGAGTGGGCGTGGCGAGTGGGCGTGGCGAGTGGGCGTGGCGAGTGGGCGTGGCGAGTGGGCGTGGCGAGTGGGCGTGGCGAGTGGGTGTGTGCGTGGCGAGTGGGCGTGGCGAGTGGGCGAGTGGCGAGTGGCGAGTGGGCGGCGAGTGGGTGGAGCGAGTGCAGGGGGCGAGTGGGCGGGGCGAGTGGGTGGAGGGAGTGGGCGTGGGCGAGTGGGCGTGGCGAGTGGGGGCGAGTGGGGCGAGTGGGCGTGGCGAGTGGGCGCGAGGTGGAGCGAGTGCAGGGGGCGAGTGGGCGTGGCGAGTGGGTGGAGGGAGTGGGCGTGGCGAGTGGGCGTGGCGAGTGGGCGTGGTGAGTGGGCGTGGCGAGTGGGCGTGGCGAGCGGGCGTGGCGAGAGGGCGTGGCGAGTGGGCGGAGCGAGTGCAGGGGGCGAGTGGGCGGGGCGAGGGATCGTGGCGAGTGGGCGGGGCGACGGGGCCTGAAGAGCGTGCTGTGTGCGTGGGCTGGACGAAGGGGCGAGGCGCAGCGCGTGCCGCCTGCAAACGGCGGGCGTCGGCTGGTGCCAACGGTCTCTTCCCAACGGCGCGGGCGAGGCGCGCCAATATCCATCCGGCAGACACCTCGCTTCGCCTCGCGCCGCCAGATATTGAGGAACGGATGCCGAGGCAGCCACCAAAGGCGGTGCCGTGGCGGAGCTGCCGAAAGTTGTGGAAGCAGTGGAAGTGGAAGAGCAGTAGAAGATAGAAAGTAGAGGGAAGTGTGAAACGGAAGAAATGAAGGTGACGGGAGAGAAGGAATTGTAAAGTGGAATGACCAGAAGTGGCAGAAGAAATAACAGAAAAGGTGGAAGAAGAGAACGAGATGAGACGGTGGTAGAGATACCGGTGTGTGAAGGCACCAGTTATTGAGATTACGGTAGTTGCAACATTAGTAAAGTCAAAGGACAAAGTAAGGGATCCACGAAAGTGAAACGAAATTTAAATGGAAATTAGAAAGGAACTCCTATTAGGGACAAAGTAGAAATTAATAAAGAAACAAAGAAAAGAACTGAGTGTATATTTTAAAACATGAGGACATTATTACAGTTAAAATATTAATTTATTGGACATACATTGTAGGCTTTCACGTCCGGTTTCTACATTATTTGACATTTCCGGGTTTGTAGGCCGTGGTCTAACGGAGACTTGTCCATACGTTTCGTTCGCAACTGTGGCAGCCATCTTCAGTGGCGCTGCTGGCGGGGGCGAAGTGTTCTGCCTGGCAGCACCGCGTTGACTGCAACGCCACTGAAAATGCCTGCCACAGTTGCAGGCGAAACGTACGGACAAGTCTCCATTAGAGCATGGCCTAGAAACCCGGAAATGTCAAAAAATTAATTTAATGGGTTTAAAACGATCAATATTTCAAAAAAGTGTCAAAGAAATTAGCGAATTGTAGCGCAGACATTATGTGAGAATTGAAAAGTGACGTGAAACTATCCAACAAGAAACCTAAATGATATTCATCTACGCCACGTCATAATAAAATGGACATTCAAGAGTGGAATTGTTACGAGATAAAGCAGCAGTACAATCGCGTTGTGATGAGCCTTGATCTGCGTTGTTAATTATCCTTGTAGTAATGAAATTTGAACGCGTTACGATCATAATTGGTTGGGCGCACTCTAGTCAGAACCAGTGGTCCCGCAGGCGCTGGCCAACCGCCTGGTGGGGCAGCGGAGCCTCGACCCCCTCCCCTTCCTCCCCCCCGCAGGAGCACAGACCGCCGGCGACGAAGGAGCGCTGCCGCCGCGGCGGCTGGGGAGAGGAAGACTCGCCTCCAGCAGGGGCGAAGTAGTTGTGGAGGTCGCGCCAGGAGAGCGCGTGGTCGCTCCGCGTTTATTCCGTGCCGATTGACGCACGGACGGAGGTGTTTTCACGCCGGGGAATCGACCACTTCAAAAATGTTTGATTTGGTGCGCAGAAGAATGTTTTATTGTGTACTGTGCCTTACTTTCTTTGCAAAAGGTTAAATAAACTGTTATTCAATTTGATTTAAAAAACTTGTATTCTGTGCACATAACAGAACTTTAACCGCGTAATATTCTTAGCTTAGTGGCAGTTTTTCGATAAAGTATACACATTTTGAAATTTCAATTCAAAAGTTAAAATTAGAAGTATATTTTCGGATGTGGAGGACATATGCTGCTGGATCGTGGAAGGAGTATGTGAAGAGTTGGTACTATTAGACCAGAAGTTATTCGTGGGTCAAGTGGGCAGCAAAGTCAACGAAAGGAAAGTGGAAATTTCGAAACGACTGCATAGAAATGTAAAGACCCAATATTTGCGTAATTTTTTATACATAAGTAATACAACCAATAATGGTCATAAGATTCCAATCTATAAATGAACAGATATGCGCGTAAATGAATGAATGAGGATGATTTTATTGTTAATTATTATCAATGTGTTTTATTTGTAATTAGAAATTTTGTTATCATTTTGTTAACTGTATTTGTATTGTATGTTGTTTGTTCCATAGCATCCAACGCATATGTTTAATATTAAATACCGGAACAGTGTATTGCTGCCCGAAATTACTAATAATGTTCTTCATTTTCGTAAAAATGTTCGTAAGTTTCGTTCCAAAATAATGTTCCCAATGTAAAAGTTTGCGGAGACCTCGTAGGTGGTGAATTTCGAAGCCCACACAATAAGAATAAAACCTCTGAGAAAAAATCGAATTTCAAAGTTATAACTAAGCTTGCCAAAAGTACAGACTACCCGGCAATTTACGGCGCATATGTAAATTTCGGAACGAAACTCAGTCTCAGAACGAAACTGAACTTATAAATGGTCTTTCTTACATTCGAGAAAAAAAATTAAAGAAATATTTTCAGCCATTTTCGAGACAATTTAAAAGTGTCACACAGGCTTCATGTAAAGTGTACCCAAAAATTAAAATATCATAATGATTTCCGGAACGGCAGAACAAGGATCTTACTCCTGACGTATATTCCAAGTTTGAGCTCAAAATTGTGGGAATTCTGATTTGGTGTTGTTGACGTTCTTATCAGAAGAAATAAAAGAGATCATCTTCGTCAACATACTGTACTTACTATGCTTAGTATGTTGACGAAGATGACCTCTTTTATTTCTTGAGCTCAAAAGCTTTCAAAATGACAGTTACGCGTGACACTTCTATCCATTCATACGTACGTATATGTATATATTGTAATAGTTCCCGGCTATCCAGGCCTCGCGTTGGGCAGCCAAATGTAATAGTTCCCGGCTATCCAGGCCTCGCGTTGGGCAGCCAAAATGTAATAGTTCCCGGCTATCCAGGCCTCGCGTTGGGCAGCCAAATGTAATAGTTCCCGGCTATCCAGGCCTCGCGTTGGGCAGCCAAAATGTAATAGTTCCCGGCTATCCAGGCCTCGCGTTGGGCAGCCAAATGTAATAGTTCCCGGCTATCCAGGCCACGCGTTGGGCAGCCAAAATGTAATAGTTCCCGGCTATCCAGGCCTCGCGTTGGGCAGCCAAATGTAATAGTTCCTCTCTCTCTCTCTTTTCTGCTACTATTGCCTGGCTAATCTCCTCTTATATTATAGTATTATAGACTGCTGGGTGCCATATTTTGTACTCGTACTTAATCGAACCTATCGTTTGCCCCTTTTAGCTAGCTAGTTTTTATACAATTTCTCATCACCTGCAGCCGTGATGTCCTATACAGGAATCCAAGCGAGGTGACTGGATTGTGCGTACTAGGGTATTATAGTAAATGACGACGCATGCTCTCAATTGGTAAAAATGAACAATATTTTTGTTCATTCATTTATTACTGCTTTCGGGCTTTTTCCTCCTTTCATCATATACGATAACAACTCATCATCTCTCCCTCCACACTGGTACACAGTAATCCTATGACATAAACAAACAAAGAAACAAAACACAACAAAGAAACTCATTCACGCATAATAATAACAAAACAATATGAAACCTCACTCACACATCGAATGCGCATTCCCTGATTTTTTTTGACCATTTCTTAATTTAATTTTATTCAACAAAACTTGGTCTTCAACAAACTCTTTTCAGCTACGGAATGCGTCTTCAGATGAAGTGTCTGCAAAGAAAATCACACACACACACACACACACACACACACACACACACGTGTCACTTCCCTGTTTTGCGGCTCAGCTCTCGTGGCAATGACGTCCGGTGGCCGCCGTCCCGTGCCTTCCGATGCGCGGTCGCCGTCCACTCCTGCTCGCTGTCGCCTTCGGAAACCAATTATCGCGAACCGCTATTGTCCGCATAAATTATATTGCTCAGTTACTAGTCTGTCACCGTTTGATAAAATTGCATGTACTCGTTGCGTACTGTTCGTCAAAACAAAACAAAACAAAAAAAAAAAACTATTTTTCGCATTTCATCAAACACGTCATTTCTCGAAATTACTATTGTTTACATCAATTTACATTCAAAAATGAACGTCCAATTGTTCCCAACTCAGCATCTATTCTTTTGTATCTTATAACGAGATGTCCGAAGCACTGAATTTCTTTACAGTAAATAATAAAATCTAATTGTCCGTAATCACAAAAATTTGTACTCAAGAAAAAAATTACTCCCGATTTTTTTTTCTTTTTGCTAACACTTCATAATTCCAATAAATATCACAACTTTACTCCCTATTTGAGATACCACACTTTCGAAAGAAATTTAACTACGCGCCAATATCGCGCACACGAACCATTCTCTCCGGTACCTACGACACATCTGTCTCTCACATCGAATTTTTTTTTCTTTTTTTTTTCCAGCAACTTGCATTGTTACAAAAAGCTTCTGGAACAAAATAGTTGCCACTCGCTTGCTTTTAATCTGTAGTTAATTCCAATGACACTAGTGAGAACCCGTCAAAATTTGACAGTGAGATCTGAGATAAATGTAAAATACTGTACCCAGACTAATGTTCACAATATATTGCATTGTTTGGATCTTGAGTGTATAACGAAGATATTCTGTGATGAGTTCCCAAAATTTTGAACACCTCCTATAAACAACTGTTTGATTTCTTCTGGCATATTGCTCGAAGGTATACTTATTTTCCCATTTAAGCAACACAGAGTAAATCGTTTTCAGAATTTGTCTCACATGGAAAGTACAAAGCAGAACAAAACTGACATTTCATAGATAATGACCCAATAGAAAATGAAATGACATCTATCACGACACCTACGTTGACTTTCTCTTTCCCTGCGTCCAGTTAATGTACGTTTGCGTCTTTTGGGGCGCGTGGACAACGATTCGGAATTCGACATAACCTGTAAACCTGTAAACCTGTTCACTTAAGTATTATAACCGAGCAAAACCCACTGTGCGAATGTTCTCTACAAAATACACCACAGAAGCAAATACATGCAAACTGTCAACACCACAATGCAATTATTACATTGAAACAAAACCTTGACGAAATGTAAACAAATCTCAACAATCAAAACAAAACATCAAGCAGCATGGACTCATATCTACGGACTCATGTATATCGATATTGAAACAGCCACCCTTTGAAAGAAAACAATTGACTATTGATAAGCGTACTATTAAAGAAAGATTTAATTAATTAATTTACAGCGTAAATGTTGGTGAATCAACACAAACAATATCTGATAACACATCTAGGGATCATATTCTTTCATTTAAAAGAAAAAATACAACAATCGGTTCAGTAGAAGCTCTAAACGAAGCCATGGCAGAATACCTTATTTTTTTAAATATATAGATTCTTCTCTTCGTAACATGGCGTCATTTGTTTATACCTCTAGTTCATTGCAAATTTCCAAATATTATGTTATAATTTTGCTTCCGAACATGCGACAAGGTTGACACTAATTTTGTCGTTTTCCCCGTGTTCTAATCTATTGTTTCCAAATGTTTCAGCCTAATCGGTTTGTGCGTTTTGTTACAATTCTTTAAAAAACATATTTACAATCTCTCTTTACTAGCTCAACAATCGCCATATTCTGTTTATGTTACATTAAAAATTCCAATTTATATCTTCCGAATGCGTTGACCGAATTTGATGCCGCTTGTTTTATTTAATTTCATAATTCCTGTTCTACCGGACGATTATGTTCAATTTTCACAAATTTTACGCGCTATAATTCTTTATTTTAATTTTGACTTGTAAAATGTTTTCTGTCGGCACCGTTGTAATCAATACATAACCTTAATCCTTGTCACATTTTGTAAAGTTGCATCTGGGGGTTTTTGTCTGGAAATGATAGATCATTACAATATATATATATATATATATATATATATATATATATATGTGTATATATATATATGTGAATATATATATATATATATATATATATATATATATATATATACAATATATATATATATATTCTCACTCTCTCTCTCTCCGCCTTACTTTGATACCGCGACGCCTCACGTCGCGGCGCCAATGTAACAATATACTACCTCTAATCAACCACGATGGCCCACGTTAGTGCGCCACTGTAATATTCTCTTACAAAACCTCATGACGATTGTAACCTTTTCCCCGTCACGCGCACTCTCTTGCCCTGCCCTAGCTCTGAATTATAATTGGGTGCCACATTATCGATTGCCCGTACCTCTGCTAGCTCGTACTATTGTTTATTTCTTACCGTGTCGTAGTCCGCGCGCTCACTCCATACAGAGTTGAAGAAAGGGTCCGTTTCGTTCGTGCCTGGGTCAACATTCATACCACCACAAAATAAAAAGACGAATCACGGCAATTATGAGCCATTGGGATGCTCATGCATTTAATTTAGGATTTTTTTTCCTGATATTCCTTTTCATCAACACAATCTGCCCCTCTGACTTACGAAACATAACCATACGAATATATAAACACACATAAAAAAAATAAACATACACACTGAAATTACAATACAATCTGACTACTCATCCACACTGAATGCGCATTCTGTCGTAAGAAATTTTAACCTTATCATCTTATAATTAGAGACACAACTTGGTCTTCGACAGATGCTTGCAGATAAAAAAAAATGAACAAACAAATGTACATGTCACTTCCCTTTATGATGGCCAATGTTGGAACACGCGGCGCACGTCACGCATCGCCGTCTATCGACTGGTAGCTCCCCGTGTACCGCAATAATGCGCTGCAACTTCAATTTGCTCCAAACCATATTTTCCACCAAATTCCATTACTGAACACACGCTGCGAAGCGTTCTACAGTACACACGACGTTTCCATCATATTAAAGTTCTCACGGCGAAAGAATATTCTCGATTTCACGAATATCGAAGAAATACAAACTTTAAAATTCCCGCGGTGCAGAAATATTGTTGACTTACATGAATTGTGTTACAAAACTGTGTTACAAAACTGTTCTATTTATATTTTGATCACTGTCCGAAATCTGATACACTCCGTGTTATAAAAATTGTAACACAAGATGTCCGCATCCGCTGCCTAACACTGCAATCGCGTAACTAAAATCAGTCTTCGCGTTGCGTCTATTCATATGTTATTGTTTCTAATCCCGAATTCACTCGCTTTATCACTACCTTGATTTTGTCCACGTAAAAAAATGTAAACCAAAATAACTTAACAACGTTTTACACGACGCTTCCGCAAAAATTTTCAAAAAAACTTAACACAACATAAAAACGCGTGCGATCATCCTCACGTCCGAACTCGTTCTGTCTGTAACCCAGTTTGCGTTGTTGGTCTACACAATCCAAGTGACTGTCTTTTTTCCAACCATATGCCCATCACCATAATAAATGTTCGAAAATGTTTACATTTTTCACTGTTTTGGGGCATCTTGCGTCTTACTCTCTCTTTCATAGTTTTATTAACTTTTGGTTTGTAATTATCACATTACCGAATTCCCCTTTCCCGTTTTCCTTTTTCCAAAAAACCTTTATTTTCCGTCTTCCCCACCCGTGATGACGTCACTTACATCTTCGGTCGCTCTTTTAATTCTTTCTTATCTCGCTATGCTATGGAACTGGATACTGATTTATTAACGCCTTACATAAATTCTCCCCCGCGCCGTAACTAATTTTGCCCTGATCTAAATATTTTTCCCTATAATTTCTGTAAGTTTGGCCAAAATCCACCCATGCATTCACTGGATATTCAATAAAACTCGTTTTATTATATACTTTCAGAGGTACAACAATGGTCACCATGTCTTCAACTCCGCCGTCATGCATGCAATTTATACCATTTATAATATTTACAGAACCCGTGGCTCGAATAACGTGATTCTTGGTTCAAAATGTTCCTAAATTTGGGTTCTATTCACTGTTCACAATGCCTATTGCCCCCCCTTTTGTTTTCCATTACTTTCCTAATAATTATTATTACGCGGCGCTGTCGTCTATTGTTTCTTTCATTATTGGCTCCTCTTTGCTTATGTAGAAGTTCCTTGTCCCACGCATTCTTGCGGGCTAGTCTCACTATACAATATATATATATATATATATATATATATATATATATATATATATATATATATATATATGCACCAATTTTTCATCTTTGGAAGAGTTGCATCATTTTCATGTGTGTGTTACGTTACAACCCAATACCACCTTGAACATCGATTTTACGACCAACTAGTGGTACTGCAACAGCACATATTTTCCATCATTAATTCTAGTTTTTCTAACATACAAAAATTGCACTTTTGCAGTCAAAAGTTTCAACAGACATAAAACGTGCAACATTCTTTATTTCTCAGAATTTTCAAGCCTACACAATAAGAATAAAATCCCTGAATCCCTGAAAACAATCGAATTTCAAAGTTATAAGTGCGCTTGCTAAAAATATAGACTTAAATGCGAATTTGTAAGTCAGTAAAAATCAGAAATAATAGTAAGTAGTTAATTTAATTGTATAAAAGCAGAGGAAGAGAATATAGAGAATCGCAGTACAGTAATATGCAAGTTAAGCTGCACTCACGCATGTTTTAAATATACTTCGTTTTTCAAGACGGATGCCTTTGCTTACAAGTGACAAATTCCGTGGCAGTGTAAATTATCCAATGTATCTAACTGCGTTTTTGGAGACTGTTAGCTTTGTAACTTAATTTGATTTTTTTGTGGGACAACGCCATAGATTTATGATTAACTTTGTATTTTTAAAGGTGTTACTTTAAAAACAGAGCTGGCCTGGCTCACCAAATTCTCCCGATTCCGGACCTCTAGATAAAAAATGAGTTGTAAAACCTAATCTGAGAACTGGCAATACATTCAATATTGTCATGATTTACAATTAGATGGTGATGTCGGGTCAAGACGTGTGATGTAAAATTAGTATGTGAAAAAATTAGTTCATACCAACACGCATTTTCCACATTTTGCACACCATTGTAAAGTATGAAATATTTTGTAAAGAGCTACTACACAAATTCATCTACTCAGGGAGGCAATGCTGGCGATCCAATATAGAAGAGACTCAGATGTTCTCAGCTGGTAAAACATATAACTATTTTGCCATTTTCAGAGGCACAATTTATTAATAGGTGCCTTGGTTATGCTTTTTACACTTTAAAATATTCAAAGCAAGGAAGTTGGAAGTAGAAGCATTGCCAAGAACAATCTGAGGATTCATTCATACCATTGCACAACTGAAGTTGTTCTTCATTTCACTCGTCAATTCGTCAAGCCAGTTTACGAACTAATACGTCAAGCTTCCATTTGACGAACAATTTCGGATATTTAGCTAACGCCGCGCGTGTAGTAAGGCTTTCGGAATTCCAAAGGTATGCGCACGTTTGCTAAAAACGCCAGTAGAATTCGTCAAAATAAAGTATGTAAATCGGGTCGTCAACCCGTCAATTGCAGACTTCTTTGGCAGTTTATGATTTGGCATGTTCTGATTGTACAATTCTTTTCTATTTCAGGAATCTTCCCAGAACAGACCCTGGAAAGAGTCTGTCCCAAACCGCGTCTCTAAAAGCAGGAACTTTCACTGGAAACTGGAAGACAGAACAAAGCAGGTTGCTTTTGAAAAAATACATTTAAAAAAAATCTATATTTCACGTAAAATTACGTGAAAACTACTCATATTTTTGAAAAATTGTTAATATTATTATTAAGACCTATTTTGGGGAATAAATTTATCTAAGAAAGCATCTCTTTCTACAATATTGTAGTTGTAGAAAGAGGTTGTTGAAAAATGTAGAATTTTTCCAAATTTCGAAAATTCGGGAAGCTTGCTGAGGCCTGCTCCATTTTTATAAGCTCTTTGCTCTCTCCAAGGGAAATAAAATATTTTTAAAAAATTGTGATTTTGAGCCGCCCCCCCCCCAAATATCCCTTTCAAACTCGTAGGACCTCGGGTTCGGCCAGATCGATCGAATAGAGTGAGCAGCGCCTGAAGTGGAGAGTAGAGGGGGCCTCTCGGAACGGCCCCAGGGTCCCGCACTTGCATCATCACACTCGATCACGTCCTCTGGAAGCGTAAATAAAACGAAGCGTTCTCTCGAAATGCGGACGCAGCGTCGACGTTCTGAATTTCCAGGGAAGCTGATTAGATTAACGAAAACCTCGTTACTCGAAATGTAAGCTCCCTCTCGCTCTCTCGCTTTGCCTCGTAGGGCTATTGTGTGCAACTTGTGTAGAATAAACATAAATTTTGCTTGACGCGTTGCTGAGATTGAGCTGACGTTACTTTTTAGTGAGAATCTGTAGAAGTGTTGAGGAATTCAGATGTTCGGGCAATTTCTCTTAGTATCACTTCAGACAAAATAAAGTACACATAACTCTTCACTATGAATTATTAAACAAATATTCAATTAGCATTCTACACGCATTTTTGAAATAACGACTTTTGAATAATTTTATTGGTATTGTCATTTCCAAATTTGTGAGACTTACGTTTAATACAAACTTACAAGTGTTCACAGAAAAATAAAAGTTTATAAGAGAATATTTCAATCTTAGCAGATACGTTTATAGCATTTCCCATAAGCATATAAATAATTATAGAAGTAATGTGTAGCATATTGTGAGCTTAATTCACACATTACACACAGAAACAAGCTCTGTTTTAAAAAGAAATTTATAATTTTCATTAAAACGTTTTCCATTATTTAATCTACACTCTAAGAGTATACGTGAAAGGCGAACTTCGTAGTATTATATAAAAAAGTGTTTTAATGAAAACCAGAATACTACGAACACTCGTCTCTGTTTTGAGTGAACATATACTGAAATGTTCAAAGCTTCAGAAACTAATGAGTAGGAAAAGATAAAATAGACTTGAAACGAGATAAATGAATATATATTGAAAATTTAATGAGATATATTTTTCTGTACAGGGTTCCGCCAAATTAAGCCATATTTTTCTGTGCTTAACACGCTCAACTTTTTTTTAGTATCCAAGTTTATTTATTTATCTGTTTATTTATTTATTTTCCCGTATCTTCTTAGAATGTTCTTACAAATAAAACAACTGCAGACTACACCATGTCTCGTATTTTCTTCTAATTGTATTGTCACCTCTCAGATTTTTGGTTACTCAATTCCTGGTCCTAATGACTCAAAAACGAATGAATGCTAGACGTGTGGAATGCAAGTAATGACCGGATGTGACATAAAAGCTACAGTCAAAGATATATGTAAAGAATGATCAGGGTCTAAGGATTATAAGGACACTCTCTGATTTTAAACTGACATAACTTCATAATTTACTTTACCTATGAATGTAACAAAAACTGCTGAAATAACAGAAAACCCAAAACACACATGAAAGAAACAATACACTAAGCACAAAAATCTAAAATTCAAAAACACTCATAAAAAATAAACAATTTAAACACAAGAAATATGAATGTGAACAGAAATGTGAACCCTTATTTACATATGTACACTCAGTATTTAATTTGGTTAAATTGACTTTTGCTAAATTATTAATTTGAAATAGTTATCTCTTGCACTAAAATGTTTAAATATTTAGTTGAATATTTTAATTATAACAAAATAATGATCTTTATGTGTAACAAATTTAAACATTGGTATATCCATGAATGAACAATTAAACAATTGCGTTAACTGATCAGAATAATTACGATATTTCTCAAATTTCACTTTTAGAAGTATACAGTTATTTTACAGGTTTTGATAAAACCTGGCCTTAACTAGGGCGTCCACATTTTCCTTGAAAATCTCGAGCGCGCGTAAAACTTCTTACGTACCGGTTTTCAAATTCATAAGTTACATGCTTTACTTATTATTTTAAAGTAGGTTTATATTTTTGTAATATTCTTTCATGGTTCAAATCATAACAATGAGAAGCAGTTTGTTAGTTGATAATTTTCAATGTTACATCCATGTTCCATTGTTAGTGAGAAATTCGTATGCAGTTCAGAAAATAGCCATTGCCTTTCTGAGTAGTATATTTTGCGTTGGAATGAATATCATGTTTCTGGCGCCTGCTGGAATCAAATTCAGAAGTTGAGTGCTCTGACATGAAGGATCTGACGCAATGACTACGATGGCCCCTAGCCATCCACACTTTTAATTTTGAATATACGTATAAATTGATGGAAAACTACGCAACCTCTGACCATGTGAGAAGTTTCTACGGTTTAGTTCGATATCCAGAAAGTCAAGAAAAATCCAAAATCATTGAAAGAGTTTCCAATTTTCTCAAACCGGATTTTACAACTATATTCTCATATACTGTAGTCTACTACTTACGGCACAACAAATATGATGCCACGAGAAAGAAAGAAAGAAAGAAAGAAAGAAAGAAAGAAAGAAAGAAAGAAAGAAAGAAAGAAAGAAAGAAAGAAAGAAAGAAAGAACTTAAGTTTTCATGTGTGGGGTTTCAGCAGAGCCTCAGAGCATATAAAGGGCCCAATTTTCTATTCAATCCATAGCTTCTTTTTCGCTGTTGCATGTCACTAGCATGAACTACTTTTATGTTCGGATAGTGTTAACCGCACTTACCCCCTCAAAAGAGAGCACCGGGTGACAAAAAAGAATATTTAAAATATTTGCAAATGCCCATATTACATTATATACTCGTACACATATTAGACCCAGAAAACATTATTTGATTCCATGAAATAGTGTACACATTCTTTACCTAGCACCGTACCGTACTTGTGCGCACATATGAGTTATTGTATTCGACGATGCAATTTTCTCTCTTTGCTACTACGTTGCACCAGTGCGCTACCTTCGCTCTGATAGCGACGTGCTCCGTTTTTGCGACCTTGCAAAAGACATTGTGCTTATCGTTTCAGCTATGACTGACGGGCAGCATGACCGGTGGTACGGACGGCGACCAAAGAAAAGACAATAATTTTCTCGCTGCAAAGACGACGACAAAATAACTTTTAATTTCCGATCGCTTTAAAGTTATCAAGTTCAGAAGGCGTAAAGAGTAGCGGAATGCTGCGTCTTACAAAATATATTTATGCGAAATTTCTCGGAAGCCTTAAGGCTCCCACAGACCGACTCGGAAGATCCGCAGCCTACACGGATTGGCCGCAGTGGAAGTTCCGCGTCATGTGTTGCCTTATGAGCACATTCAGACCTGCGCGGCAGCCGAGCGTCGCGGCAACAGATTGGCAGCGTTTAATCAGCGGAGAAATTTGTAACGCAGTCAGACGCGTTTCTTCCGCTGCAGTTCGAGTTTTGTGAAAGTCCGCCCGTGTTCGGGAGTCTTTCCTCCCCTCTGGGTCGAGCGACCTCGCCAACCGTCACCAAACGCTGACTCACAATCGACGCTCCGGTGTGAACGGTTCCGCGAATTCCGCAGCCGCGTCTAGCTCGGAACTTTTCGCGCCGCACCCGCTGCGGATCAACCGCGCCGGCCTGTGGGAGCTATTGTTCATGAACAATCGCTAAAACTATGGAAATCTAATCTAGCATGCCGAATTTAAAAAAAAATGACAAAGTTATTTACGGTCATTACAATTCATAATTTAAAATTGAAGCAAAAAAGTCTAGATCACCTGAAAATGTAAAACTGTACTATAATTAATAGTAAATTGTTCAAATTGTACTCATTGCATTGTAAGCATTTTAAAAAGTTCCATGGTTTCTAGAGGTGGGAAAAACAAATTGGTTGCTGATTTTGCTGGACCTGGTAGGGTGGCGTATCAGATCTATTGAGTACTAGTAACGACGTCTTACCCATCCCTTCCCCTTCACTCTCTATTATTCTCCCTTTTGATCTCCTTCAATGTACTAACCCCCACGTTTCTTCATGAACCCCACAGACCCAGATAGACTCGGGTCATATGCCTCACCAAACCATTAAAAATATTGACAAGAAATTTTGAAGCATTAATATCAACAACTTGTAGTACATCATAAGGATGATGTATTATTCAGTAGAAGTGAGCGTGCCATATACTTATTGGTATACGATTTTATCGTACCCTATAGTTTTGTGTATTGATGTGTTTTAAAAGTAAATTGCAGATGACCTGAAAATGAGGAGGTGACAATCTCCTAAACGTTGTCTCAAGATACACCTTTTAAATTCATGATTTTAACCTTGTCATATTATCAGTTTTATTAAGTACGAAAACTATTTGATAAGTTTCATAAAATATCAACATTTCTTAGCATTTACATGTGGTGTGCGCCACAAGTTGCAAATGACTGTTAATTGAAACAAGGGACCGAATAAATCTATACAATGGAATATATAAAGAATGAATAAATTATCAGAATTACACACACACTTCCTGTTGCATTTCAAATATTTTCGCACATTCCACTAAACGGATTTCAAGGTCTTATAATTTTTGCCTAAAAATAATAATCAGTGGAGCACATTTCGCTTCGATTTAGCCCAAATATTTTACAGACATTCTGTATCTCCGTGCGGCCTCTCTCCACTTCTTCGAAAGTACATATCGCAGCCATTCCCTCTTTAATGTTCATTCTGCTGTCATCAACGTTACGTTCACTCTTCACTCTTCCCTTCAGCTACCCCTCTACACTTCACCCCCCTCCGTCACCCACCACCTCTAACGCGGGCCCCTCCCATGAATATTTGAGTGCGGACAGAAGGCGCAGTTAAGCGGCGCGGCAACGGCGCCCCCCCCCCCCGATGGAGCCACCCTCCTTTTTTATTTACAAAAAGCGCTGCTTCCCGCCTGCGCCTCCGCGGGCTGCGAGAGCCGCCAAAAAACACACAGAGCGGCAGGGGCGGTGAGAGGGACGCGACCAGACAGACCTTCAAGGGCAGGGAGTGCGGTCAGACGATGATGTTAGTGGCGCGAATGGTTACAGTTGTGAAGAGAGTTTTGGGGTGAAGAGAGGGGTGGGGAGTGGAGGGGATGGGAGGCGAGAAGGGTGGGGGTGGCGAGACCACCGACGGTGTGAGGGCGGCGGGGTTGGAGAGGGCAGCGGGGTGATGAGAGAGGCGAGGTGGTGTTAGTGGCGCGGATGGTGAGAGCGGTGGGGATAGCGGAGCGGAGTGCTGTGGGGATGGTGAAAGGGTAGGGTGACAAAGTCAGCGGGGTGATGAGAGAGGCGAGGTGGTGTTAGTGGCGCGGATGGTGAGAGCGGTGGGGATAGCGGAGCGGAGTGCTGTGGGGATGGTGAAAGGGTAGGGTGACAAAGTCAGCGGGGTGATGAGAGAGGCGAGGTGGTGTTAGTGGCGCGGGTGGTGAGAGCGGTGGGGAAGCGGAGCGGAGAGCTGTGGGATGGTGAAAGGGTAGGGTGACAAAGTCATGGGTGTTGAGAGGCGAGGTGGTGTTAGTGGCGCGGGGATGAGAGCGGTGGGGATAGCGGAGCGGAGCTGTGGGGATGGTGAAAGGGTAGGGTGACAAAGTCAGCGGGGTGATGAGAGAGGCGAGGTGGTGTTAGTGGCGCGGATGGTGAGAGCGGTGGGGATAGCGGAGCGGAGAGCTGTGGGGATGGTGAAAGGGTAGGGTGACAAAGTCAGCGGGGTGATGAGAGAGGCGAGGTGGTGTTAGTGGCGCGGATGGTGAGAGCGGTGGGGATAGCGGAGCGGAGAGCTGTGGGGATGGTGAAAGGGTAGGGTGACAAAGTCAGCGGGGTGATGAGAGAGGCGAGGTGGTGTTAGTGGCGCGGATGGGAGTGCGGTGTGGATAGCGGAGCGGAGAGCTGTGGGGATGGTGAAAGGGTAGGGTGAAAAAGTCAGCGGGGTGATGAGAGAGGCGAGGTGGTGTTAGTGGCGCGGATGGTGAGAGCGGTGGGGATAGCGGAGCGGAGAGCTGTGGGGATGGTGAAAGGGTAGGGTGACAAAGTCAGCGGGGTTCACGAGAGCGGTGAGGTAACGTGAGTGGCGGGAGTGGCGACTGCGTCGGTGACGCTGAGAAGAGTCGGAGTGACGAGATCTGGAAGCGTGGCGATAGCGGTGGGTTTGGGCGGCGGGGTGGTGAGAGTAGCGTGTGGTGAGATTGACGGATGGTGAGATCGGGGGAAGGGAGAACTGCGAGGATGGTGAGGGCGGCGGGGATAGCGAGAGCAGAGGAAGCGGCTAGAGCGACAGAAACCGCTAACGGAGTGGGGGCGGCGAACGCTGTGGCGGGAATGGAGAAATTGTAAGTGTAGCAAGAAGCATTGCCAAGAATGCACATCTACTGAGTAGGGCATTACTTAGACATTACTTAGATGAAATATCGGCAAAATGTTAACAACCTAAGGGATAATTAGGAACAGCGAATGCTGAAAAAACCGATCAACGCAAAACATGTTCAGAACTTGTGCAATAAATAGGATATACATGTTTTGTTTCCACACAATATTCAAGATGTCCATCAACATGAATAAAATGCAACTCCAAAGATGTCCATGATGACGGGTTGGAAAGTCCAGTTTAAGATATCGGTTAAAAATGTGAAGAACCTGAAGTAGAGGAAAGATTGAATGTTGAAAATACTGTGTTAAAACAAACGCCAAAAGAAATACCATAAACAAAAATAAGACCAGTTTAATGAATACAAAACGCGAATTAAGTTTCGACACAGGTTAAAGGTATTGGTATGAGAGGACAACAATTTCAGGGATGTCTATGGCGTCAGTACAGCAATTAAATCTTCGATCTTTAAGCATTCACTATTCTCTATTGTACTATAAAATCATATTCGCACATGTTTTTTCGCACTAATGTAAAAAGGATTTTGACGAAGGTTTTGACACAATCAAATGATATAATGAGCAAATGAGGGCAGATATGCATTCTTTATATTAGTTTTAAGATTTTATTGAAATTTAGGTTTTGCTACAGAACTGGTATTTATAAATGTATCTTCTTCACGTTCTTACATTATAGCAATAAATTAAAGAAACATTTGCTGTGAGTTTCCAGAAAATTTTAAAATGTCACGGGGACTTCATGTATGCTCGAAGTATTCCCCAAAATTAATGGGGAACTATAAGAATGATCTCCGAAACGGCACAACTAAAAGAGAACTGCCCTACATTTCAAGTCTCTGCTCAAAATCGTAATACGTACTACTAACTATCTATTCATCCAATCATCGATATATACATACAAACACAGAGACAGTCAGACATCCCGATTTTCGGTTACAAAGTTACGAATATCTCTTCGCCATCGGCTCCAATTTATCAAATTTCGTACAGCATTAATTTAATCAACCTTAAAGCTCACGTGTGAGCAAACTTACAGCCCAATATAACATTGAACACCGAATTTAACCGAAGATTCGAGATCGTAGTGTTCAGATTACTCTAATTATTTTCCTCTGTTAAATACATTTTAGGGAGGAAGAGTAAAAAGTTCACCGAAAATATTGAATAAACAATGACAGAAGATAACAATGATGTAACATCTCAATTTCTCATCAGTTTAATAGAAAAAACGTGTGTTTTGCTTGAAGGACAATAGCCAAGATCTCTATGAATGATATGCCAAGTTCTTGTCACCGTACCGGCCTGAGAGAGCTCAGAACAATAGCTGATGTCTTACTAGGCTTCTATCCTGGACGTCCTAGGGATCGAGTTCCGATGATGATGACGGATTTTCGACAAAATCTAGGTCGATTTCTATCGCTGCCTGGAAGGTAATTTTAGTAGCCAGCTGCTCTGACAGTTTTATGTGATATGTACTACGAACAACATGAGAATGCTGGAAGAGTTCCTTACCAAACGGGTCGTGGACCGTGTCCCATCCTTCCTTCCTCACCTATGTGCTCGCCATTTTCCTTACACACTTACAAAACCACCAAACATGCCGGGAAAGCAGTTGGGAGCTTAGAACTTGCCCCAGCTGAATCCGTTTCTCGCAGGTGGGAGATACCTGGCCGGGGAAAAACCGCAATACAACGTGTAGGTTGGCGTCGGATCTCACGTTCCAGTTGGAATACCGGGATATAAGCTCCCGGGATATAGTGAACATTACAATTACGGTACTAATGACCATAGCAGTTGTATCCACAAAACAAAATAATCCTGTAATGTTTGTTGCCACGTCAACGTGAAAAACGTTGACTTCATCGTCCAACAGTGAAGAGTTTCATCCCTAAAAGACTTGCTCCTCGCACCCTCTCAGAACAAGCTTGATTTACGCGAGTGCTGAAAGCGCCGTGACACTCACAACAAGCCGCCGCGCCCCTCGCAACCGCTTGCAAATAGCTCCTCTCTAATGGACTCCGTGCGAGTTTTCTTTTGAAGCGTCGCGCATGTTCACGAAAGTCGCTCGCAAGGATTGTTGTGCCCAGGGAGCTTTTATCTCTACATCAGCACCGCACACATTCCGCCTTTTCCGCCTACAGCCCAAATATGCTCACTTTCCTCAGATCGTGGGCGCTTTTTGTTCGTGTCACGTGCAAACGAAATGAGAGAAGGCAGTTCCGTCGTTAGAGACACCGTTTTACTCGGCTATAGCAAATAGCGTTGTTACCTTGGTACGTGTCGATGTTTTCCTGTTTCAAATTCCCCTTCTTTTAAAACGACAGTCGTCCAGATTTTTGTTACCTTGTGGAAAAACGAAAAGAAATTATTCACATTGTGTATGTTCTTTGTGTCTCGCGCTTCTAAAGACTTTTCTGAAATATTCCCGGAAAATGACTCAATACACTGTTTTCCATTCCAAGTGGCTTGGGTAGTCCTAATGCACGCCATGGAATCGCAGTCACGAGAAACGCATTTCTGTAGTACGCAGGGAGGAGAGTGCGCCAGCAAAGACGTTGCAGGCCGTCCGCCAGGTCGGGTCCGCTGTGGTCCGCAAAACTCGCAGTTTGTCACAACTCGATAATCTTAAATACGTGTCTTAGCAATGTTTTCTTTTGAAAGCAATTATATATGTAAAGCAAATAAGTTGTAAATTATACAACTAAAATGAAGAGCAATAAGATCCCCAGCTAAGTAGATCAGACAGTATAAACGGCAATTGTGACAGTTCCTAGGCAAATAACATGTGTTAAAATAATACATCAGATGGTAAAAGATTTACGGTAAAAGCGATAATACTTAATTTTCAAGCAATTTATTAAATTTAGAGGTTTTTCCGATTTAGCGACTTACAAAACGTGTTTTCTGTGGAAATTTCGACACTTTCTCCTGCAGCATTACATAATTCTCTCTTTACACTATTATACATGGAGGCAAAGTTATACCCGCGTTGCTAGGATTTGAACACGCGTCTCTCTAATCTGCAGTTCTGGCACGACCGCACTACGCTACCACAAGCATTACTCATCACAGTGTCTAGGCGCATTTATTACGAAAAAATAATAACGTGATATTCATTGCACTTAGTTTTTTTATTATAGAAATGTACTTCGTGTGTCAAGGATATCAAATTCACAATAAGAATGCGAAGGAGTAAAACACGCGCAACTACATAACTCGTTTTTGTTACAAATATTTTCAATCAGAAATTGAGTTCTGTAGAATTAGTTGTGCACATCTTTCCAGGCGTTATCTCTCGGTTACTACCGGACTA
Organism: Teleogryllus occipitalis; assembly: GCA_011170035.1. Lineage (NCBI taxonomy): Eukaryota > Metazoa > Arthropoda > Insecta > Orthoptera > Gryllidae > Teleogryllus > Teleogryllus occipitalis. The sequence continues at coordinate 56,629 of BLKR01003480.1, read as the reverse complement.
TCGTCAAGGTTGAAGTTACGTCACAGATGAAAGTTGCCATAACACTTTAATACACGCAGTAATGCAGTCGTTCTGAAATCAGAATCGAAATAGCGGTAAATTTATACCTGATTCTTAAATATTTTAACATACTAATGTTAGCGGCGCCACAAAAGCACATACTTTCTCTGATACTTATAAAGGTTACGAATTATTATAACTGTACAATTAACTGCAAAAGTGTTTTCTTCCAGCAAAAGTTATTCGCCACAGATGAGATTCGATCTTAAGTGCACAAATTTCCCAACAGTCGTCTTACCTATTACACCAGAGACTCTCTTACCTTGCAAAGATGATTTTAAAATATCACATATCACAGATTTTACTAAATTAGCACGTGCGGTGATAAGGTGCTTGCATTGATCACAGACGGATGTTTTGTCGTCAATAGAGTTTTGGGCAACAGGAACCCACAAAACCTGTATTTTGCATACAAACGTATAAGAGGAAGTAATTTACTCTATATAGGAACAACGTTTCTCCACTTTTGTCGTTACCTTGACTCAGCATCAAGAGATTTTTATACAAAATACGCCGTTTTTCGGCGCATAATTACAATACTTTCTCTTCTCACGAAGTAATTACAAGAAAGTAAGAATCATTTGCTTTTCATGGTTTCTATTCGACGAAAATTTACAATCAATTTCAAAGATGAAATAATCAATAAATGCTATAACGAGATATATTAACAATATAAAATTAAATACAATAAGTATCTTCTGTTCTTTACTTGGTATTCTTGACAAATCTACAACAAAAAGATCATTAAAGCATTATTACAATAATATTAGAATATTAATGTAGAGAACTTTGATGATTATGGAAAGGTAAACAATATTAAAACGATCTAAGAGAACCGTTTGTTTATTAATAGAACGGTGAGGGAGATGAAGAAAGAAAATTGTATTGAGACGAGAAATTTCTTTGCTGTTATCAAGTTGTTTTAGAGCTAGATGTTTGGAATGCATTTATAGACGTTGGTGATATTTTGAACGTGTTTCTTCGATCTTTTCTTGAAATGTTGGTGTTTTGAAATCTAGATGTAATGCAGGATGCTCTAAATAGCAGTTTCACAGGATTTACAAATCGATTTCTAAAAGTTAGAGTAATTGTTGCTAAACTGCTAAATTTTTACTGGTCTATTGATGGTAATTCTTGACGTAAAACCCCGCTCAGAAATATTTTTTTCATTCTAGCGAACGCGCAGGCAAAATCTTGTCTTCGGCAGGCAAATATGACAATATTTCTGCCTCGTACGCAAACAAAATAGCCTCCTCCCCCTGAGACAGCGTCCTTTCTACCCCTAGGAATTTTGCACCAATCACAGACAAGTGTGGCTCTACCTGTTAGCGATTGGTCAACGCGTCCCACCCCTTGGCCGCGTGTGTCCAAGTTGGTCGGCGCGGTTGGGAAGATATATGCGCGCGAGTATAAAAGAAAGCGTGTTTAGGAAGAGTTATCCAATTCACAAAATTGATCACTTGGGAGTGTGTTAAAGTGAGTGAGAGGAAACATCAACTCATAAGATTCATGGCATTTCTGCAACCGAAGACAGTGAAGGAATCGGTGAGTTCGCGGTTAGGCAGAAAAGTCAAGTAGCAGAGCCGGTGGATAATCGAATGAGTGTGGGGTGAGAGGACGGAATCATGGCTCGAGATGGATATCGTAGAAATATATTTAGTTTCCTTGTTACATTAGTGATAACTGTAGTGAAAAGTGAATGTTTAGAACAAAATACACACACACACACACACACACACACACACACACACACACACACACACACACACACACACACACACACACACACACACACATATATATATATATATATATATATATATATATATATATATATATATATATATATATATATATATATATATATCTCCAAAGGGGATGTGTACGACGACCCAATAGAGCATTATATAAACCAATGCAGATACACTAAGCTTTTACAGTGGGGCCATGGAGAAACAGTATGTTGTAATATCACGAAACGAGAAATAATGCCGTTGAGAGTGGTTGGTACCTCCAGAATAGGAGGCAAGAAGTCGGATTAATCGGACCCTAAAATGGGAAAAAACACAATACTTTATTATTATTATTATTATTATTATTATTATTATTATTATTATTATTATTATTATTTGGATAATGAAGAGTAATTTAAAAATCACCACTAACGTTTTTAATAACTGTTTAGAGTTGCCATAAATATACAGAGATATTTCTAGTTTTATAATAGTTATTGATATTTTTTAAATTAGGTATTTATAGTATTAATGCATAAATATTTATTATTGTATTATTTGTATTTTGTGGCACTTTATCACCAGGCTGAAAAACTTCCTTTAGAAGGAATACTAAATATCCATCTAGTGTCTAAAATGGTGTAGGCAAAAAAGAAGGGAGAAACATATAAGCTGCATATCAGGGCGCCATGCGGCACGACAAAAGGTTCGGAAGACCACAAAGAAAATGGAACTTTGGAGGACTGCAACAGTGTACGTGCTATGGTGTAACCTGCAAGAGCGGAGCGTCTGGAGTGGGAGAAGCAGTACTGGGTTCGGGAGAGAATAGCACAACGCCTAAGGCGCTAGTTTACGGTTGGTCGGAAAACGAGCGGCATTGGGGTGTTACGATGTTAATACGATCCAGTTTTATGTTCTCTGTGTGTTTCGGTGAGTTAAGAAGTTTGGATTACGTTTTAGTGCAACGCCTTTCGAGGCAACGCTCGTTCGCTGGTGTGGAGAGGTAAAATCGAACGGGAAAGGAGTACTGCTCGGAAATCTTACGAAAAATGGCAAGGGAGGGTCTAGAAGGAAGCTGTACTCAGAATGTATCGAATTAAAAAATAATTTTACATAAATATAAATGAGTTTCAAACGTTACGTTGTAAATTTATTTCAAAATTAACATACCCTCAAAAAAATAACGTTTTAAACGTCGTTTCCAAATGTATACTGAAACTATTTAAAGTAAAAAGAAGTAATATTTGTAGAAAGATTTATAAATACAAGTTAGATGTTTTATTTTCTAATTTTTTTATATTAAAATATACATATTGGATTAAATAATTGTTACAAGAAATGCAATCACTTAAAACAGTTTTTATCCATTAATTTTATTTAATGCTCACGCTTAAATATATTCTGAAGATTGAGAAATTTGAGACACAGTGGGTGAGAATAATTTTTTCTCGCTCATATTATTTGTAAATTTATTTTAATGTATTACAAGATTTCCTACTTGTGACTCACAAATTAGTGTAGAATACCAAAAGAAAATCTATGTAACAAGTTTGTAGGTGGAAAGTTTTGTTCTCTCTAAAACTCATATGAGAATTTTATGTTTACCATCTTGGATATATTACAACTTTTTATCATGTTGTAGTTTGGTCGTCCATTTGATTAGTTGATTAGTTGTAGTCCATTTTATATTTACGAGTACCTATTTAAACAATCAGTTTTGAGTACTTTTGAAATATTGAGCCTAGACACTTTGCAGTTTAAAAAGTTGTATCATCACAAAACTTAACATTGAACAGAAATAGAGCTTTAACTAATTGAATAAGTACGTAGTAACTCAAAACCAATTGTTGTGGAAATGAAATTTCCATGAAAACATTTTTTTCTCTTAATTATCTTTATAGGTTGCGATATTATATTTTTAGGTTTGTAATTGTTGTCCAAAAATTAAAACAAACATAGAATATCAAAACGAAATATTTAAATGTTGAGTAATAGATGTTATTTCACAGGTTTATTAAGTTTATTATGAAACGTTACGCTAGTCAATTCAAAACTGGCTTACCTTAACAGTCTTTTTATACCTGTGAAATATAATATAATGTAATGTAACAATACTTGCCTAATATATTAGGTGATTCTACATTTATGCAAGACTTATCAAACTTACTGCTAGATATAATGTCTTCATCTTCATATTACAAAAACTAGACAGAAAAGAGGCAATATTCAAGATAAATTTAATCTGAATGATAATTGTACTCGTACATGATATAACCAGCGTCTAGAAGTCATAATAACTACATAAGAATATTATTTGATCTTCAACTTCGCAAAAGAGATTTCTGTTGAGAAGAATCTCTACATGTGATTATAAATATTAATATTTACTTCTCAGCCACTCCATAACTCAACAGTGATGCTTTTTCATTATGTTTAAAATTTCTTCTTTCTCTACAAAGATTTTATGATATACACCACGCTCACTATTGTTTCAAAATTTTCACTACCGTATCTCTGTGTATTTGCGATAGTAATATGTCTAGACCCAATTCATGAGTTCCGAGTTGGACAAATTCGCAGCATTGTAAGAAAGACATTCGGGAAATAGAAGGACGTGGTTGAGTAAATAAAAGTTTATCTTGTGCTTGGCCTATGTGCCAGGGCCATCGTCATGCCACACGAACGCGATAAATGAGATTTAGGGCTATAGCAGTTCTTTGTGTACCAGAAAGAATAAAAAAGTTCCTCGTCTCCCGTTTTCTTCGCTGCTGAAGAGAAAAATAAAGAAATTTCTGTTGAGAAGAATCTCTACAAAAACTTCTTGAGGCGAGGTGTGGTTTTTTGTAATTAAGTCCTATCTCTTCTACTAAGTTGTTGTTTATGTCTCATCTTTCTAATTACTTTTAAATAACAGCTCACTAATGAGCTTTCTTTTCTGCTGAGATTTGCACGATGTGGAGAAGTCGTTACTGTGTTGCCCAGGAAAGTGATTATCTTATAAAAGTATCAATCATTAGCAGATGACGATCCGTGGTAGTTAGGTAAGTCATTACATGTGGAGAATGTTTGTTAGTTTTAAGTTCTAAGTAAAACAGATAGGATGAAAAATGAAATTTATTTTTGGGGAAGGGTATGCCACTGGAATGATGACATTGGTAAGTCTGTAAGTAGTAGACTGATAGTAAAGCTATTTAACCTAGAGAGAACTTTCTGGATATAGAGATTTTATTTGAAATAGACACTTAAACTTACATCTTACCCTTGTTACATCTTGTTGGAGTCGACTACAGAGTTCTAAAAATATCCCTGATAATCACCTTTTTCATTATACCTTGTTGTGAGAAAAAAATCGTACAGTAAAAGAAAGTATACACATTTATTATGTTAATCTAACACATTATATCTACATAACAGTCATGAACGGAACATATTTGTATTCCCACTATGTATCTATGATTTATGTACAGATAAAGAACAGATATGAGTGAGTTTGTATCTGCAGAGTCAGATTTTAGATTATGAGATTATCGAATTATCAAATGATAAATTTTTAGATTGTTCGTTAACTGCACAAAATTCTTAGGTAAAATTTTACCAACAGAAAACAATAATAGAAATACCGAAACCACAAACAAGCATCTGGAATGGGGAAAATAGGTGCAATAAAGTAGTAACCTACCTTCACAAGTATTGAACTGACATTTCTAAGAATCAAATTAGTGCGTTGTATTTCCTACAGTGCTTTATGATATTGATGGGAATTTCTTGGAATTTTGTTATTAACTAACTGATATCAAATACTTAATAAATACTTATACCTAGAAAAGTAACCGAAAATAGAGTTTGTTATTGACGCGCAAATGAAGAATAAAACTGGGTTCACTCTCCAAGCCTTATATTTATTACTAAGAGTACTCCACGATATATTTTACAGATGGTTGTTGGAATGAATTCCACCAGTAATGCTGCAAATCTGTCGGCTAGGACGGTCGTGATCCCTAAAGCGGCAGCATGCTATTTCTAACTAACGGTTGAACATGGACATATGCCCTTGTGTTGTGGCATGGTAGGTACTCCCACCCATGCACTGCCTTTGTAATATATTCTCATCATTTTTTAACTTTCACGGGTGGCGAAGGTTGTTAAGTGAGTCATGAACAAGCGCCATCTCCGAAATGCGTTAGGTGGTTCAGGGCATTCATCGATATCCCCGGGAAGTTCACCGCCAACTCCCGCGATATAAATGCTTGCATTGCACTCACGGGCAGTTGACACGGAGCAGTTGACGCGCCCGGACTCACTAACGAATCAATCAATCAATCATTCGAAGTGCCTGTTTCCCCGTCAGTAATATTCTTAGTTTGGGGTCGGGGCCGCCGACTCGGGCGCCTTGTCCTATCCTTCCCCTTACAAACACACTAACATGGACCACACTACCACACATGCCGGGAGACCGGTCGTGAGCTTTGAGCTTGTCCCATCTGGGCGGTGCCCCGCTGGTAGGAGATACCTTGTTGAGAGAAACCCCGCTAGCTTACGGTAGGTCGGTGCCAGATCTCACAAAACACAAAAAACATTACTACACTTACGGAACTAATCACCTCAGTAGTTCAGGCGCCCGGAATCACTAATCAATCAGACTGCCTTGCACCCCTTGGCTGTTCGCCATCCGCCCGGGACGCGTTTCCAGATGATAAAGCTGGCCGCTCGCCACCCTGGTACTCCTGTTTGTACCAATCAACTAGGACAAAGCCACCATCGCTGACGCAGGGATGGACTGGCCCGCCGGTATATAAACACTGTGTACGGCCACAGAAATCGTCGCTTCCCGCTCTTCTTGAGCGCGGTAGTGATTGCTACGGTGGCCTTTGTGTTGACCAAGGCGGGAATCGACGCTGGGCAGAACCGCGAGCGAACCACCGCCAGCTTATCTGCCTTCACCGCCGCCGCCGTCGCTGCCTGCCACCTCTCCCCTACCTTCCTCAGAGCGATGTCCGACGGAGTAATGGAATTCGTAGCCGCTTTAAGGATGTAACAATGTACTTGCAACAAAGGCACTTAATAAAACACTTTTAGTAATCAACCCGGTGTTCCTCTTTCTCCCGTTGCCTAGTCCCTCTCTTTAAGTGTTCACTACAGAACGTACCATAATGACTGCATCTGGAAGACGAGTTGTCTCAGCCACTTGTGAGGAGAATGTTGCAAGATGTTTTTATCTGTATTGATGATGTTAAGTGTATTAATAGTTCCAGGGTAACTATTTGAGAGAATCACCACTTCGAAATGTCCTGTCTCTGTGAAGTCGTCTATCCTTTTTATTCTGCTACGCTACTTCCCTAGTTTCAATAGTGCTTTTTTTTCAAGCAACATCATGAAATAATTACAACAAATAATCCCTTAAACCCTATTTCAGTAGTAACATATTTTCATGTTGTGTTGAAGGAATTTGTCTACTGAACTATTACACTTGTAAATTCACATAAAATGCAGTACATAATTGGGTGGCTTGACAATACCAAATAAATACTCTAGTTCTTAGATTTATGTTGTTCCAATAAAATTTATTTCTAAAATATCGTTAATATTGTTGAAAATTTTCCACTAAAATTACAACTATAGACAATTACGCCGTACGCAGACCAAAGTTAAGAAACTCATACCCAAAATTCAGAAAGAGAAAACAAACTTCAAATCGTCTACCTTCGTTTTTATTTAGTTTTATACCCTTTCTGATACAAATATGGAAAGGTGACATATTTCAGAGCTAAAAACGCAGTCAGAAAGTTCTAATTACTTGAAAATAACGTGAAAACTTTTCTCATTAATTTTGTTGGACGTAATCTCCTTAAGCTGTCAAAAGAAATGTCAGTTACGAGATATTGTGGAAAAGACCAGACAAAATACAGCGGCAATTGTAGTGCTATACATGCATGTACCTAAACTAAACATTTTCTTATATTTTCACTTTAAAAGCGGGTGATAGAATTGGTCTCAGGAACAAATTTGCCCCATTTGAGGTTTCGGTATTCAGTTTGAAGTGGATCATTGATGAACTATATACACGCAATAATCCAAAAGCCATGCAACTTCAGCCAAGAAGAAATGACACCACGTTAAAAGTATTGTACAGAGTAAATGTTTTATTTTCCGCAACTCATAATCCCACCTCTGGGTTACGACGGAGAGTCATGTATTTTTCTGAGCGCCGAAGTAGATGGAAAATCACCTCATTCAACGGTCGCCAATCTTTGGGACATCGCGACCACTAAAAAAAATTAATTCCAGAAGACAAATAATACCGATATTTTAAACAAATAAACATATTAGTACAATAATGAGCAGCGACCATTTAAACATTACTTAAAACAGTAAAATTACACATTTTATTTAAAATTAGTCAAATCATAAATAATTGTTCGTAATAAAATATTTAAAGGCTTTTACCTTATTATAAAAGTTACTAATTATTACAAAATAGTTTAAAAAATTACCATTTACACATTTTAGGTTCACATTTGTTGGTGCCTTTTCGATATAAGTTTATTGAGTTTTGGATTTATGTAAAGAATAATCAAAAGTATGTAAATAATGTTCAAATTTTTCCGTGAACAACTGACATTTTACTACCAGACACCAGAAATGGAACCACCGGAACCAGCGGTTGGTGTGCGATATTTTTTTACTACAGGGCGACGGCCAAGTAAACGTAAATGACGAAACATAGCAACTCATGGATGGAGTGGGGAGCGTTTGGGTGATGTTGATGTTAAGGATTTCCAAAGACATATCATTGGAGACGAACAGACCGACGACGATGAAAGTCTAAAACAACGGCAATGTATAAGAGTATGATAGAGAATTTAATAACAAATTACTGTGAAAAGAGATATGCTTAAGATGTCGAGAAAAATGACGATGAAGGAGATGGTGATGATGATGCAAAGGAAGTGGAAGGACAATGTAAAAATGATGATCTCAAGGAAGTAGTGAATTTGAAAGAAGACGAAGAGAACAATGAATGAGGATAAAAATGATAAAAACAATAAAATTCGTTGTCTAAACCGCCATAGTTAACAACGAAGAACCTCGGTTCTTGAACGGTGAACAACGATGTAAATGCAAGATAGAAAAATGTGACTAACATGACAGTGTGCCAGAAATTCAATATTTGAATCACACACAGTTCTTATATAGAAAATATATATTGTGAGTGTAGATGTTTCGACAAGTCGCCGCAGAAATTCGAATATTCTTAGAGAAGTCAGTGTTGTCGCTAAAATTTTGGCAATAAACACAAAGACAGAGAAGACTAAATAAAAACCATACGAGTTTGCCAGAAATGGAAGTGTGTCAGAAACCAGACATTTGAATAAATTAAACACCTTTTGCAAAAACATCTATGTAATAATTTAAAACGTTTGGTCTTATAAATTGTATTTGACAATTGAACGATATTTTGAGATATTTTTGAATTACTTTGTAAGATAATTTTAAAAATGTGCACAAAATGGTAATGAAAATTTACTGATGCATAATTGCATGTGCTGATAGTTTCGTTGAAGTAATGGAATCACCTTCCATTTTCCTAAGAAACGTAAAACGTGAAGTCAAACGTTGATAAGTGATACGATCATTTTTAGTGTGTCGGTAGACTGAAACTACCATGAAATGTTAATAGAATATCAATCAAGACCACTAACCTTTGTCAATCGTAACCGACAAAAATACTAAAATACTAAAACAAGCAATTTTTAATCATTTCATGCAAGAGAGTGTTCCTACGAAAGGGTTCTCAGCAATACTGTGTTAATTACTATTAAATGCGTTCCTGTTCTAAATATACAACTATATTCGAAGTAGTTTTGTATTGAAGTGTGGTGAAGTGTTGTGCAGTATAGAAGTAGAAAGAGAAGTGAATTTCAAATGTTGTGAAGTGAAGTGAAGTGAAGTGAAGTGAAGTGAAGTGAAGTGAAGTGAAGTGTAATTAAAAAGTCGTGTAATCTTGTATTTAATAGTTTCAAATAACTGTGCAGGTCAACCAAAAAATGTAGTTAAGGCTATTATTGTTAGCATATTATTATTATTGTTATTATTATTATTATGTCTTTAAATAATTTGAAGTTACGTTGTTAAATAATTTAAAGTTAGTATTAGTAATGTGTAAATTGTAGAGTTCTGCCACCAGGTTGTATATACCTACCTGCAGAATAATAAATATCTATCTATCTATCTATCTATCTATCTATCTAATACCATTATTTACTATCGAACGCCTCTTGTCGCCGGGTTGCCGCGGACAATTATTAGAGTTCCTTCACACGAAACCACTTCGCAGCGTTTCTTACAAGCAATTCGGCTGGCAAGGCCTTGATTTAAGTAGAGCTACCCACACAAGAGGCGCAGTATCGCTCTCCGGCCACCAGCAGCGCAAACGCGCTTCTACGCCACCGCCAGAAGACCACGATACTGAATGGCAGCTTCACATTATGCCACTCGGTCGCACCACTGAGCTCAGTAGTTCACATGGTAACTCCCTTGCGGTTGCTAGCGCCGAGAGCGGTGACACAATTGCTTTCTTTCCCAAGCTCAGTGGCGCTGCCCGGTGGCTGCATGACAAGGTTTCTCCGAAGTGCTACGGAGTGGATTCGCGTGAAGGCCTTAATGCTGTGGGTCGTTGTTGGTACTGAAGCCTCCGAACTGCATGACGACCAAGCTCAGTGGCGCTGCCCGGTGGCTGCATGACAAGGTTTCTCCGAAGTGCTACGGAGTGGATTCGCGTGAAGGCCTTAATGCTGTGGGTCGTTGTTGGTACTGAAGCCTCCGAACTGCATGACGACCAAGCTCAGTGGCGCTGCCCGGTGGCTGCATGACAAGGTTTCTCCCAAGTGCTACGGAGTGGATTCGCGTGAAGGCCTTAATGCTGTGGGTCGTTGTTGGTACTGAAGCCTCCGAACTGCATGACGACCAAGCTCAGTGGCGCTGCCCGGTGGCTGCATGACAAGGTTTCTCCGAAGTGCTGGATTCGCGTGAAGGCCTTAAGTGGATTCGCGTGAAGGCCTTAATGCTGTGGATCGTTGTTGGTACTGAAGCCTCCGAACTGCATGACGACCAAGCTCAGTGGCGCTGCCCGGTGGCTGCATGACAAGGTTTCTCCCAAGTGCTACGGAGTGGATTCGCGTGAAGGCCTTAATGCTGTGGGTCGTTGTTGGTACTGAAGCCTCCGAACTGCATGACGACCAAGCTCAGTGGCGCTGCCCGGTGGCTGCATGACAAGGTTTCTCCGAAGTGCTACGGAGTGGATTCGCGTGAAGGCCTTAATGCTGTGAGTCGTTGTTGGTACTGAAGCCTCCGAACTGCATGACGACCAAGCTCAGTGGCGCTGCCCGGTGGCTGCATGACAAGGTTTCTCCGAAGTGCTACGGAGTGGATTCGCGTGAAGGCCTTAATGCTGTGGGTCGTTGTTGGTACTGAAGCCTCCGAACTGCATGACGACCAAGCTCAGTGGCGCTGCCCGGTGGCTGCATGACAAGGTTTCTCCCAAGTGCTACGGAGTGGATTCGCGTGAAGGCCTTAATGCTGTGAGTCGTTGTTGGTACTGAAGCCTCCGAACTGCATGACGACCAAGCTCAGTGGCGCTGCCCGGTGGCTGCATGACAAGGTTTCTCCGAAGTGCTACGGAGTGGATTCGCGTGAAGGCCTTAATGCTGTGGGTCGTTGTTGGTACTGAAGCCTCCGAACTGCATGACGACCACGACGTAGGCAGCGACAGCAGCGGCAAACTGTCGCAACAGCGAGCGGTCGAGCGGGAGACCGGCCGGGCCCGCGTCCACCGTGAAGCGAGCTCTCCGTTGCAGCAGTTGCAACGACAGCAGCTGCAGCTGCGCGGGGACTCCCCCACCTGCGCCAACGCTACCACTAGGTGGCGCCAGCAGCTGCAGCTTCTGCGCCAACGTGGCTGTACGCGCCGCCTCCGCCGCCGCAGCGTCGCACTTCGACGCCAGCACCACCATCTGCCCACATCATGGAGCGCGCCGTCATGGACACCAAGTATGTCAGTGCGACGTGCATTGTTTGCATGGAATTGTGGGTGATAGCGGGTAAATAGAAAACAATGGATGGCATGGAAACACTAACCGAAGGTTATATGCCAGTGAAACTGCACAAAACTGAAAAAAAGAGGTGGTGGACATCTGGCCGTTAGGCTAGGATGAGAGAGGATCCGTGATTCGTGTGAGAACTGGTGTCGTTCTACCGAATGAGAATTGTCACAGTATTCGACTGCATTTCACATTCGTCACCAAATTATATATATATATATATATATATATATATATATATATATATATATATATATATATAAAGAATATGAAAGAGACATTTGTAAAATAAACTATACATTTTCATTATATTAGTGAGCGGATATATGTTTCTCAGAAAATTTAAGGTTTTACCCACTTTTTCTAAATTTCCTCTCAAAATGTCTTACCTTTTTATCTACTACTGATTGAGATATCTTGAATTTAAGGTCTTCCACTGGATTTTTTTTAATAAACCAACAAAACTGCTTTGTCAACGTACTTGTTAAGTGGGTCACTTCTGACAAATAATTCAAATTTGTTTGATACTGACAGACACACATGCGTGCGTAATCCCCCCCACACACACACACACACTCACACACATACACACAGCAACAGATGTAGAGACATGATAGACTTTTTCCTCTCAAAGTGTTAGAGGATGTAATGTATTACATATATGAACAATACTCACTCCCTTTTTGCTAATAGTAACGTAATAAGAAGTTTCCTGTCGAAAATTCGCCAATTTTTGCCACATCATTAAAATTCTTTCTCTTTATTATTTAAACGTAGTAAGGTGATAAGGTAAAAAGATCCGATTCCTAAAAGTGCACGTTAAGCTAAATATTTGTATACACCTTTGATGTGGTGTTACAAACAAAAATATGCAAATATTTCAAACAAAATGTCGCAAAACCGACTCATAATTTCCATAAAATGTACATGAGCTTATGTCAAGATCTAACTTTAAATATCTGTCGAGATCTGTCATTAAGGAAACAAATCTCTATCTTCAGTACGAAGACGCCGAAAAAAATTGCGCGTTTGCAAGTTTCGAAAAATTAGGGATTTTATGGAACGTGAGACCTATACCATTCTCTTAAGCGTAACTTACGCTATCGAAGGACGAACTTTAATCCATTATTTGGGGCTATTTTTGATAAATGTTCGAAAATGTCCTGAGACTTCACTTAAAGAACCAAAAATCAAAATACTCATTTCAAACTCAGAGGGCCTCGAGTTTCTTTAAATTGATCGATGAATATCTATTTTGGAAAAAAGCGGCTGAATGGTTTAGACGCTAGTGTTGAGCACAGATGGGCGGACGAACGGTTGGGCAGACGGACGGGCATACTGACGGACAGACTCACAGGCAGGCGGACGGTGGAAGGACAGAAGAACAGACATATAGACTGACAAACAGACTCACGGACAGATGGACAGACAGGCTGCTGGACAGACGTTTGACTCCATCCAACCAATGATGCCTTATTTTCCTTGTAAAGGCTCAGGCCATCAGGCCTGCTCTTCTACTTGACCGCTCAAAGTTTACTACTTTCGTTTCGCCGTCTAGCAGCAAAAGTTGTTACTCGGACAAGGAAATATGATATTTGCATTCAGCTCGGAGACTTTTTTATTTATTTTTCCTCAAAAACAGTTAAAACTGCGTATGACGTGCCATGGGGAAAAGTAAATTGTGTGCACATTTTCAAAATTCTGTGATTCCTAAACTAAGTCATATACTATTTGAATTTTGAATCTAAAAAAATAAATAAATAACTCCCATGTAATAATATCTATTTTCAAGGATAAATAAGCAATACATTTTGGGCTCTTATCCATCTTGTCCTTCGGAATAATACTTCCAGCCGCAACAACATGGAAACGATAATTTGAATAACTGTATATCCCACTGAATTCTAGAAGACGTGCACAAATAATGAAATTAAATTTATGTCCAGAAGCAAAACAAGAGGCCATCTCAGCATTTGCTCAATGGATTAAGGAAACTGGACGAAAAACCTGATCGAGATGAGGGTCATTGACCCAGAAGCTGCGATACAATACTTGTTACATATTGTATACAATTATACAGTCCAATAGTAAATAATACATTCAATATCACTGTTAAAATTAATGTTTCTTTCCTTGTGATGCTCAGCATAGTCTCTAATTGTATAGAAACAGTTATGCAGCAGAAACGATTTCACTTGGGATTTAAACTTTTCTATTGAATTTAATCCTTTAATGTCATCTGGCAAAGTGTTGTACAATAATGTACATGTATTGTATGTGAATTTTTTGTAATGAGCTATTGATACTGTTACCTGATGAATATGATTTCTACGTCGAGTGTTATAGTAATAGACATCGGCATTTTCTGAAAATATATTCCCGCCCTTAAGCAAGTAATTTTTGACAAAAACCACTGATTCGTAAATAAACAGACAAGGTAATGGTACAATTCCTAGATTAATGCAGAGAAGCTTCCAAGAATCACGTGGGTGGGATTTGCTTATTATTCGTACAATTCTTCTTTGTAATCTAAAAGTCTGGGAGCTATAAGATGCATTTACCCATAATATTATGCCATGTCTCAGGCGGGAATGAACATTCGTGAAATATACACAACGAGCAGTATGGAGGCTGACTGAATTTGCAAGAATTCTGAACGCGTAGCATAATGAACTTAATTTTGTGTTCAATTCATTTAAATGGACGTTCCGTTTAAGGTTTGACTGAATTGAGAGACCTAAAAATTTTGTTGCCTTAACATCGGTCAATGGTACACCATTCATTTTCAATGGAGCACAGAAATGTTTACTTGAAATGGAAAACTGCATTAAACCCGTTTTCTTTTCGTTTACTATTAATTTGTTATTTCGGAACCAATTGCTAACATCTGATATTGTACTATTTACGGTTTATTTATTGCAAAGGATGTTCGTATCATCCTCAAAGAGAACTGTTTTTCGTTTCGAATCGTCGAGGGCATATCGTTTACGTAAAGTAGGAACAGAATAGGGCCTAAAATCCATCCTTGAGGAACTCCACGTTCAATGGGCAAAGAGTCGGAAAGGTGCGTACGTAATGTTCCATCATTCCAGTAAGATATTTCGACTCTCTGAGATCGTTGTTTAAGGTACGAACATAAACAATCTAGGGCAATACCACGGATTCCATATGAAGGTAATTTTGAAAGTAAAATGTCATGATCAATGACGTCAAAACCTTTCGAGAGATCTAAATATAATCCAATAGGTGCCTCGTTTTGATCCAATGATGAGGCGACATATTTAAGAAAGGAAAATATAGCTGTTGTCGTTGATTTTGATTTTCTAAATCCATGTTGGTAATCTGAAAGCGCGTCGTGTTTCCTGAGAAAGGTTTCCATTCGTACGTAAAAAAGTCTCTTTAATATTTTTAAAAAAACTGATAGAAGAGAAATGGGCCGATAATTTTGAATTTCATTTTTGTTGCCTTTTTTGAAGACCGGCTTAATTTTAGCTGTTTCGAAAATATCTGGAAACGTTCCGGTGCATAAGGATGCATTAAATATGTGAATAATTAGTTTTGCAGCATGTAACCCATGATTTGCTCTAGCGAATGAAATAGAATGGTTAGTCTCTCACTAAAAGTTTCAGTTTTATGAACTGAAATATTCAGAATAATAAACAATTATTTTTCTCAAATAACCAGATCCTAACTTTTTATTTTTCACAGTACATTTACCATTCTAGTTCATTCACTATACTTCAATCAATATTAGTCAAAATTAAAAATAGTTACCCTTAAGAAGTTGTGAGTGGCCCAGATGCAATAACACAATCCTTGCAACATGCCATGCTGTTGAGAAAACACACCCTGTTGCCGAAGAACCTTTGTGGTAATGACGGTTATCCAAGACACCAGGCAGATGAGGGTGACGGCGGCTTCTATGAGCACAGGGAAGCCATACAAGGAATTTACCGCCTCGCAGAAGTCGCACAAGAGGCTATGAGTAACACGTGTCTCGTGCACCGCTCGAGACGAATAACCTCCTTCGAATCTCCAGCACAGGATACACTGTCGTAGGACATCTCTTTCTCTAAAGGATTGAAATTTGCATCCGTGACTGACTGTCTTGCATGCGCTTGTTTCGGAAACGTGAAAAAAGAGCAGGATATTTCTGTAGTTCCCGCTATGGTGTCCAAAGCGACCGTACAGGTATTAATTCTACTTTATTCTTTCATTTCTCCCTAGCTATTGAACTTTAACGATCGTTTATTGCTTGTGGAGTCAGTGTCATCTCTTTGGAAATATTTAAGAAACGTAAAGATATGCCTCGTTTCTTTTTCTGTGCCGATCTGAGAGTGTCTCCAGCCACATCCGATATGCTAGTGCGTAAATCAACTGCTGTTTTATTGTCATTACTTTGATTTTCTTCGTTTTCAATACTTGTCGAAAAAAGTTCTAGCGGATTTCCTTGATACATCTGATTGTTACTTTCATCCGAACATTTTTTGAAAGAGTTGTCACCATTCAAAGAAAATCCGCGTTTTGAATATCTGCTATTGACTTTGTATGGCTGTGCACCAAATGTCTTATGTCGATGATCGCTGACAATGTTGGCGGCGTGACAAAAGACAATTTCATTTAGGTGTTGTTCAGATTTGACACAAAATTTACGTAGGAGTTGTGCGTTTATAATTTGAGCTCTAGTTTTTGTCAGATGTGCTAAATTATAGAGCTGAAGAACACACATGTTATTTATAGAGAACGTGTAAATAACGCAGCAGATGTACTCATAGCCGAGGTACGGAGCTATTGCCCCCATGGTGACAATAAAAATTGTCATAACCACCAGAAATACTCCAGCAGCTTGTAATATTAGCGCACGTCGCATCTTTACAGCTTGTTCCAATGGGTCAAGACCTGGACACAAAAGCATTAGTGAAATGGCTTTTATAATTTCGTTTGGTATAATGTAAACACTTTACAAGTCGTCGAACACTGCATAATATCCTTTTCAACTGGCAAGATTTCCCTTGCTGGGAATTGAGAAGAATTTGCCAACCGAACGCCCCGATCCCATGCACATATCATAATTATGATGCATCAAGTCAAACTATAAATGTTAAAAAAATATTTCGTAGACCATGTTTGAGAATGAGATGTGTATTAAACACATTATTTTGAAATGTGTCAATCCCGTGAACATATTTCAACAATCAATCATAATTATTATAGCAATAAAATAATTGAAAAACTTCACGAATATTCTCTATGTATTGTGATTTTATTGCATGTGCCTAATCATTAAAATAAACTCACAGAAAAATCACAATGGGTAAATTGTAGAATGGTGATATTCTATATGTATTGTGATTCTCTATGTATTGGAATATTCTCTATGTATTGTGATTTTCTTGCATGTGCCTAATCATTAATATAAGCTCACAGGAAAATCACAATGGGTAAATTGTAGAATGGTGATTTTATTTCAATGCAGCACACATTTGGTTCCATGCGATGTACTGCAGAAAGTGCACCAGAACTTTTTCGTTGACGCCCGGTGAGTAACAGGTGCAAATAGGAGATTTGATACTTTCTGGGGTGTATAAGGACCAAGAAAGCGCTAAGCATTTACGAACTGTATGTACACTGTCGTACATTGTGGCGGCGGGAGTTCTGCAAACGGACAGTGGGCCTAGGCAGCAAACTGGTTACGGGGTATTGATTGATTGTTAGTAATTCCGGAAGCGCCAACTTCATTAGTCCCGTACGTGTAATGCGTGCTTTTTTGCTCGGGAGGTGGCGGTGGTCTTCCCCCGCTGTATGTCGAGATCCGGCGCCGACCTACCGTCGGATAGCGAGGTTTTCACTTACCAGGTATCTCCCACCAGAAGGGCACCGCCCCAGTCACGACAAGCTCAAAGCTCCCAACCGGTCTCCCGACATGTGTAGTAGTGTAGTGCATGCTAGTATAAGTGTGTAAGGGGTAAGGATAGGACAAGGAAGAGGTAGGAAATAACGCGTGCGGTCCGTGGTCCGTTTAAAGAGTACTACTCCGGCATTCGCCTGGTGTGGATCGGAGAAACCACGGAAAAATGGCGATCAGAGCAGCCGGTCAGAGAATTCTCCATGAAGCGGTTGAATACGACCTAGCTGACAAGCTAGTGTCGAAAATCCTGCCACCGTCGAGATTCGAACCTAGATTCGATTCCCGATCAGAGAGACTACTGTGACATCAGTTCATGCCTTGAGTCTCCTCTTACGGTGGTTACAGGGGAGATACTGCGGCGGTCGACAACTTATAAAGTGTACGCACTCTACTATTTCTTTTGAGAATTTGTACATTAACGACTAACTAAAAACTGTTCACTGATGGAAGTAAGATCACTTTTTGAACACAAAATGATGATTGAAATGCACTTACCAATACTTTTGTTATAGTTTTGAGTTTTAATTATTCTTTATTGTTTCATAATTCTATCATCCTTCCATGCTTAGTCACAATAAAAAATAGAGTATTATATGAAATTAATTAAACATTCTTATCACACTGTCAAAATGTGATAAAAATAACGAACATGTTAACAAACAAGAGTATGGAAATATTTGGAACTAGTTGTGCAACAGAATGAAACAAACTTTCTCTTACCAGTTAGTTTCCTAATCTGTTTCGTCTGGTTTTCGGTTTTGTCCCCATCTCTCCTGCCGGCTGGTTCCTATCGGCGTCAAAAATAATTTGTCGCACTTAATTAATTTTTCGGTTCCCCAGTTTCAGAATATAATTTGTGGTGCTAGAACAGAACTTTTCTTGCGCTTAATTTATAACTCGTGTAATTTTCGAAAATTAGAGAGTTCAAAAAAGATGGACCGTTTTTTTTAAGTGTCCTTTGTTCTATGCGAGGAAAACATTAAAAGACTTTTGGAGCTGGTTTTGAGAACAAAAATTTAAATTCGCCCTTACTTTAAGTATTACTTAAAGCACTTTGAAGCAGGGAAAGCAATTGGTAATAACTATATTCTAACTACAAACAATTCAAAAATGATAAACGCAAAATATTGATTCATATTCACTGTGGATTTTCAATTATTTTACTCAGCCACTTACATACGTACTTTATATCGGTTTCACTTGAGGAAATTTAAATTGATATATGATACACAGAAGTGATGATAGATGATACACAGAAATTTAAATTGATATATGATACATAGTAATAGGTACAATTTTCGCAACCACAAACAGCACACGATTTCAGCAATAAAATGATTCCAACGTATGCACATGAAAATATCACTACGTAAGTAATACACTACGATGACACTTCATCCAGAACACGAATACGAATTATAACGGACAAATACGCACACACACACACACTTATACGTAATATTCTTTCAATATTCCACTGATAATATCTCTCGAATTCATACTGTATAAAAAGAAATACAATGTTTAATAACAACATTCTTGTCATGGTAACCGTTTTATCCCTAAATCATTGGCGAATTCTCTAGGCGAGCGAATGCAGAAAAATTATATTTGTGGTAATATTTACAGTATTTTGAGGAAATTTATAAAACAAAATATTTAGAACGTTTTTCAGTTGACACGATACTTTACTTTTCGTCTTCCTGCAATATATACTTTTTATACTCTTTGTGATTTAAAAACACATACATTTTTCAGCATTATTTTGATTTTGGGATCCCAAATTTCTAGGACCAAAACAAGCTTTTAGAATATCGAAGACAATTGAATTCTTTTCCATTACGGAGAATTTCGGCGAAAAAGTTTTCATAATTTTTGAAAAAATTTGGTTCCAACATTTTAGAAAATTCTCCAATTCACTTCAATTATACTCAACGATTATGGAGAACTTGCAGGCATTTCATAAAGTCATCATTTAAAATATTTCGAAGCTCTTGTGTTAAGAAACGTTCTGGACAATGAAATGCATCTATAGTGTAAATTTTAACGACGGGAAAGAAAAGTACAAAGAATAACATTTGTATAATTTTTGTAGAATTTACGTCAAATCAAGTTTCTCAAAACCACAACAGTTTTCTGCGAAAATGAACACTCAAACGCCATTGTCTTAAAAATGGTTTCAAACATTATCTTCAAATTTTTCCAATGAATAGTTTTTATTGTACTATTTAATCTGACCTTAAGTTTATTTTGCTGCATAATTTTGTTTTTTCAAAAATTACACAAATGTAATTTTTTGCAATACCTCTCACGCCATTAATATGGACATTTCCTTCAATTTGTATGCATTATTAAATTTGTGAATGAAAGTGCTTCAAATGACTTCATAGGAAGTTTTTCGAAAACTCAATAGATTCCTGTGAAAAAGAGTTTGAAATTTCGCATTAACAGTAATGCTTAGTCGCCATTTTCTTAAAAACCGCCTCAAATTTTTGAATGAAAATTTCTATATAGGACGAGTTTTTATATTTTGAATTAATAATTGGTTGTACTACTAGGCAAGCAAAAAGTTGAGAAAATGTAAAAAAATGTATTTGGGCGACGATAGATGGCAACTGGCCAAAAAGTCGAGCAATACCTTAAAGCCAGACCACACCAAAGAAATCAGAAAACTGAATACGAGAAAGTCTGTGCCATTCTGTAGCACCTCTAGTTACTTTCTATTATACATACGTATATACGGGAGTAATATACGTAGTACAAAGTTATGTAATGCTGCGGAAAACCGATTTCAAGATATCAAAGAAAATACGTTTTGGGGTCCCCTGATACCGAAAGTTTTTTTTTTCAAAACGTCCGTCCGTCCGTTCGTCTGTCTGTTCGCCTGTCCGTCTGTCCGTCTGTCCTCCTCTGTATCCGTCCGTCTGTCGGATGTGAACAAACCCAGTGTCTATACCACATGTACGAAAAAAAAAATGAATAAACTGTACATCTGGCTCTAGTTGAAGCTTTGAAATTTTGAAAAACATCCTTTAAAATTTGGGGATGGACATGAAGCCCACCGGACATTTTCAAAATTTTCTCAAAAATGGCTCCACAATTTTTCTTTAAATTTCTTGTAGGAATAGAGTATAATACACTCTTATAGATGGCATAGGTTCGATTTTAACGGTTAACTCCGAAATGTCGACAATTGCAAAAGTTTGAATGTTTTTCGGCGCTCTCCTACAACTAGAAAATTGAAGGCAGAGATTTTTACTTTAAATACAATTTGTTGTGCATAAATAGTTCTTTCAATAAGGTCATGTAGATTCTTTCGGAATCTTTAGTTGTTTTCGTGCAATAGTGCGTGCAATATTTTCAATTTTAAAAAATAAACAAAACAAGAATTTCTCAAAAACTGCTCCAAAAAATTAAATTTTTTAAAACTTTTTGGTGGGGTTAGTACCAAACGATTCCTATACCATAACATAATCGTTATAATGTTCTATTCTTTGTTTTTTAAACTTTCAAAAAAGGATTTTTTACTTGTCTATCACGTCGGAATTATTTACATTAGTAGCAATTTCTTCTAATTATTATATTTATTAGTACATGTGCATTAAATAATATTAAATAAAGTTTTTCGAAAACTTTGAAGTTTTTTGTAAAAATTAGCTAAAAAATTCGCATTATTAGAAACGCTCAAAAGCCATTTTCTCGAAAATGGCTCCAAATGTTTTCTTCAAATTTTTTCAGAATATAGTGCCAATTGCTCTGTTTAATATGACTTGAAGTTCATTTTGGGGTTATATTTGTTTTTGTTTCAAAATTACACAAATGTAATTTTTTTTGCAATACCTCTCAAACTATTAATATGAACAGTTCCGTCAATTTGTGGGCATGATTAAATTTGTGAATAGAAGTGCTTCAAATGACTTTATATGAAGTTTTTCGAAAACTCAATAGATTCCTATGAAAAATAGCTTAAAATTTCGCATTAATAATAATGCTCAACCGCCTTTCTCTTAAAACCCGCCACAAGTTTTTCAAT
Source organism: Teleogryllus occipitalis (assembly GCA_011170035.1). Taxonomy (NCBI): domain Eukaryota; kingdom Metazoa; phylum Arthropoda; class Insecta; order Orthoptera; family Gryllidae; genus Teleogryllus; species Teleogryllus occipitalis. Next base: position 34,798 of record BLKR01003480.1, on the reverse strand, counting down.
TAAAATTTCTATTTGAGACGAGTTTTTACTTTTTGATACTTTTGAAGTAATAATTCGATTCTACTACTAGGAAAGCAAAAAGTTGAGAAAATGTCAAAATATCTACTTTGGGCGACGATAGAACTGGTCAAGAACTGGGGGCGTCTGGCCAAGAACTGGATAGTAACTGACCAAGAACTTAAAGCGAGACCATACCAAGGAAATCAGAACACTTTATACGAGAAAGTCTGTGTCATTCTGTAGCACGTTTAGTTACATTCTCTAATATATACGTAGATACGGGAATAATATATGTATTATAGATAAAGTTACGTAATGCTGCGGAAAAGCGATTTTGAGATTTGAACGGTAATACATATTTTGGAGATCCCTGATACCAAAAAGAAGTAGTTTTTTTTTCCAAACGTTTGCCTGTCTGTCCGTCTGTCCGTCTGTTCGTCCTTCCGTCTGTTGAATGTGAACAAACCTAGCGCCTAAACCACTTGTACGATCCTTTCCAAATTGAACAAACTCCTGTCCATCTGTACTCTAGTTGAAGCTTTGAAATTTTGAAAAACATTCTTTAAACTTTGGGGGTACTTTACATAAAGCCCCTCAGACATTTTCAAAATGTTCTCGAAAAAGGGTTTAGAATTTTTACTCTATATTCCTTGCAACAATAGGGTAATATGCATTTATACAGACGGCATCGGTCCGATTTTAGCGGTTAACTCTGAATTTTTGGAAATTGCAAAAGTTTGAATTTTTTAGAAGTCTCCCTACAACTAGAAAGTTTAAGATGAAGATTTTTCCTTCAAATCAAATGTGTCGTGCATAAAAATATCTTTCATGGAGATCATGTACATTTTTTAAAAATTTTTGGTAGTTTTCTTTCAATAGTGCGTGCACTATTTGCATATTTTAAAAATTACATAAACAAGATTTTCTCAAAAATGGCTCAAACTTCTTTCTTTGAATTTTTGTTAGCGGTAGTGTCAAACAAACCCTATACGATGAAAAAACGCCATATTGCTCTATTCTTTTGTTTTTTCAAGACTTACTGAAATGTATTTTTTTGACTTGTCTCTCACATCGGTAATATTTACATTAGAGGCGATTTATTCACGTTATTGTACTTGTAAGTACATGTTTAAATAATGTCACGTAAAGTTTCTGGAAATCTCAACGGTTTTATGTTAAAATGAGCTCAAAATTCAGAATTTTGAGAAACGCTCAAACGCCATATTCTCAAAATGGCTCCTATTATTTAGAATGATACTGCTGATTGCTCTCTTTAAAATAAAGTAAAGTTCATTTTGCGCTCTTTAAAATGAAGTAAAGTTCATTTGGGTGTATTCTTATGTATTTTCAAAAATTACACAAATGTAATTGTCTTCAAACATCTGTAATGTCTTGAATATGCACATTTCAATGGATTTGTATACATTATTTAATTAATGAGTTGATGTTCTTCAAAGAACTCAAATGAAGTTTTTCGAAGACTCAATAGATTCCTGTGAAAAAGAGGTTCACATTTTGCCTTTACAGTAATGCTTAACGCCATTTTCTTAATGACGGCTACACATTTTTCAATGATGATTTCTATTTAGGACAAGGTTTTAGCCTTCTGTAATATTCTTAAAAATATATATTTCGGTACTGCCATTTGGAAACCGAAAAGTTGAGAAAATTTCAATGAAATGTACTTTGCGCGGCGATAGATGGCAACCGGCATAAAGGAAAGGCAAGACTGTGCAGTACTGGTCACTCAAAAGAAATTAGAAAACTTTACTAAGAGAAAGTCTGTGCCATTCTGTAGCAACTCTAGTTACTTTCTGGTATACAAACGTATATACGGAGTAATATACGTAGTATAGAAAAAGTTATGTAATGCTACAGAAAATGGATTTCGTGATTTCAGCGGAAATACACGTTTTGAGGTCCCCTAATACCGAAAATGTGTATTTTTCAAAACGTTCGTCCGTCCGTTTGTCTGTCTGTCTGTCCGTCTGTCTGTGAACACTACAAGTGCCTAATCTATTTGTACGATCTTTTCCACATTGAGGAATCCGCTGTCGATGTGACTCTATTTGAAGCTCTGAGATTTTGAAAAACATTCTTGAAAATTTGGGGATACTTTACATGAAGCCCCCGAACATTTTCAAAATTTTCTGGAAAACGTTCCCAAACTTTTTCTTTAAAGTTCTTGTAAGAATAGTATAATAGACTTATGAAAGTGGCATTTGTCCGATTTTCACGGTCAACTCTGAATTTTCGAAAATTACAAAAGTTTGAATTTTTTAGGCGTCTAAGTGTATGAGCTTCATGTTAAGGCGGACAGACGGACAGACGGAGGGACGGAAGTTTTGAAAAAAAAAACAAACACTTTTTCGGTATCAGGGGACATCAAACCGTGTATTTCCTTTGAAATCTTGAAATCGATTTTCCGCAGCCTTACATAACTTTATACTACGTATATACTTACGTGTACTACGTGTACTTTACGAGTATACTAAGTATATATGCTATACTAAGTACGGAGTATACTAAGCAAATACTCCGTATACTAAGTATATACCTCGTGTATACTTACGTGTACGAGAAAGTAAAAATTGGCAAAGAACAGGATAAAAAGAGGAAATACAATAGAATCAGAAAATGAATAAATTATAAATAAAAGGAATTATAAATATGAGAAATAGAGAAGAAGAAGTATTTTAAGACAGGGGAATCTTTCAGCCATGTATCTTACGTTTTCAGTGCACTTTTTGCCTTTATTTACACCGTAATTCTGTCATCACTGTTGTCGGCGGAGAGCTATGAGTGACCAGGAACAATTGATATAACAATGCAAACATGGTACAATCAAAATTTACCTTAAAATCTCATTCATGCGCGAGGTTCTCTTCCTAGCCGCAATTGACAAGTGACAGCTAACTTTGCTTTGCAAACGAAGGATCTTTTCGTAAACCTTACGGCTTTATCTGACCACCAGTCTGCAACTTAAAGCTTCACAAATTTGATCCCTTCTCAAAAAAGTGTACAAAGGATTAGTTTACTTTTAACGTTCTTCAGCTGCTGCCGGTATGAACTCACAAATTTGCATTTAAAAGTCCTCTCACCACTTTACCTACCTTCACAGTAGATATGAAGGATAGAACGGAAAATAAGAGAAGATGTAGAAGGAGCAGAAGAAGAAGGATCAGGGGACGAAGAGGAGCAGGAGACATGAAGGAGCAGGAGGCGAAGAAGCGGCAGGAGACGAAGAAAAAGGAAGAGGCGAAGAAGGAGCTGGAGTCGAATAAGGAGCAGCAGGCGAAGACGGAGCAGGAGAAGAAGCTGCAGATGACGAAGAAGGAGCAGGAGACAAAGCAGGAGTAAGAGTCGAAGAAGAAGCAGCTGACGAAGAAGGAGCAGGGGACGAAGAGGAGCAGGAAACAAAGCAGGAGCAGGAGGTGAAGAAGCGGCAGGAGACGAAGAAGAAGGAGCGGAGACGACGAAGGAGCGTAAGTCGAAGAAGGAGCACGAGAAGAAGAAGAAGGTGCAGGAGACGAAGAATGAGAGGAAACGAAGAAGGAGCAGGACACGAAGTAGGATGAGGGAACGAAAAAGGAGCAGGAATCGAAGAAGAAGCTGGAGAAGAACAAGGAGGAACAGGAGACGAAGAAGGAGTAGTAGGCGAAGAAGAAGCAGGAGTTGAAGAAGGAACAGGAGGCTAAGAAGCAGCAGGAGACGATGTAGGAGCTGGAGACGAAGAAGGGCAGGAGGCGATGAAAGAGCAGGAGGTAATGAAGGAGCAGAAAATGAAGAAGAAGCAAAATATGAAGGAAAAGACGATGGCGAAGTAGTGGATGAAAAAGGAGCAGACGGTCAAGATGACGGAGAAGAAATTATCCACGAACCAAGCAGCGCATCCAACGACGCCAGCACCCCAAACACCTTGTTGAGCCTGCGGCGGGCGTGGGCCAGGAATATCAGCGCGATGGTCACCCCCTGGAGGGGCTGCAGGTGCGTGGCGAGCCACTCGGTGGTGGCCAGGGGCCCCGTCAACACGGCGAAGTTGCGGTTGGAGAGCGTCATATGCAGCAGGACGGCGCAAGCCGATGCCGCCGTCGCCAGCAGTGACGCCGCCTCCCACCACCGGGAGCGCACCAGCAGCGGGCCGCGGGGGGAGCCATCCTGCCACTGCGGCGACAGCGCGAACGGCCCCAGCGACACACAGCGCGCCAGCACCAGCCCCACGCGCAGATGGACCGTCTCCATGGGGCTTCGGCTAGCGACGATACTCTCGGCCGGTAATCGTTCGATAACACAGGCTCATGCAAAAAAAGGTTGTCAGGCCTAAAGACTTGACACATGTTTCTCTACGCATGTCGACGCGCTGAATCCGAATCTGAAGCCAAAACCGTCACAACCCTCAAGTTTTTTTGAATCGCAAAAAACTACGTGAATTAGTATTTGTTAATTTCACGTTCTTCTTTTATATTTAAAAAACTGGACGGTGGTGGTGCAATACTAGTTTCAGATTCGTATTCAGTGCGTCAACATATATAGAGAAACGTGTGTCAAGTGTTCGATTCTGACAACCCCCAAAACAAAAAATACAATCACGATAATTTTTTGATTTCAACAAAAATTGGAGGGTGATGGCGCAATGTGGCTTCAGATCCGAATTCAGCGCGTCGAAATTCATAGAGACAGATTTGTTAACTCTTTGGGTCTGACAACTTTTTCATATGCGTATCGTTCGATAATCGACTCTTAGTCGATATACTGGTGAACGGAGAAGGTTGATGTAATTTGAACCAAGATTGGTTCATTCATAGCAAAGGAAAAACAAAATTTTCCACTACCACTTTTACATACTTTCAAAATTAGAATAAAACGGTAGTACATAAATGCGCGTGAGCGGCTGAATATAAATGAAATAATGACCATAAACTGAATCTGGTGTACATAACACTTGGAACTACTGAAAATGAAACAGATTCTCTGAAAGAAGGTACGGTGTGGTTTTACGATTATTACCGAATAACTGGTGGGGTTGGGGCCAGTAGTAACATAAATGACACCAGCCACCGAAAATTCACCCTTCCCCAGTTTAAAAATATTAATATTTCGATTTTGGTCATAGTGTTGTTACTATCCCAAGAATTTTATTGATATGGACACACACACACACACACACACACACACACACACACACACACACACACACACACACACACATATATATATATATATATATATATATATATATATATATATATATATATATAATTTACGTTTTTATTATTTATTTTACGTCAAAAAACAGTTAAAACTGCATAAAGTGAATTGTGTGCACATTTTCAAAATTCTGTGATCCGTACACTAAGTCATTAACTACTTAAATTTTGAAAACAGAAAAAAAAAGAAAAAAGAAAAAGACCTCCCATGTAATAAAATCTATTTTCAAGGATAAATAAGCAATAAATTTTGGCTCTTATCCATGTCCTTCGGATATATATATATATATATATATATATATATATATATATATATATATATATATATATATATATGCAGATGTACAGGGCCCCGAACACTTGAGGTGCAGAAGATGTGAAGAGGGTTGGATGGCCGTGATCTTTAGAAAGGACGCATGGAATCATTTTCTAAAAGATTATTGTAGCGAACACACGTAAGCGGTTGGTAAAGTACGATCGGATTTTAGCATAGGCTGGATATTATGTAATTGATGTTTAGTTTGAGGTTTTATAACTTGGTCTGTACATAAATTATAGTATTAAATTGCAACTGGGAATTTTATTAATGTGGTAGTTGGAAGTGTGAATTAAATAGACTCCATGTTTCGAGGAGATGCACATTAGGGGAGCTTTGTAGATGGAAGGATTTTTTAAATAAATTGCTGAATATAGTCAGTCGCCAGTGGGTGTTTCATAAGAAACACAGGTAGGGAATGTCGCAACCGCGTATTAATTTGTAGAACTATTATGTCCTAGTAATAGCAATTCGTTCAGGACATTCTGGAATATAGTTTTAATTTAGAAAAGGACACAAGAATTGGTACACCGCGGATTCCATGAACAACATTCTGCTAGTCATCCAGGAAGCCAGCGATCGAGATATTTTAGTAAGCTTACGAACTATAGTCAAACCCGTACGGTGTTTTAATGTTTTACAGTGAAAAGCAGTTTACAGGAAATTAATAGAATTGTAATGTATAGATTATAAGAATAAATTGTTAAATATTTATTGTTGAAAGATGCTGATAATTTATAGTAGCTGTCATCGATCTAATAATTGATTTCCATCAATAGAACTTCCATGAATCATGATTCTGTACAGAATTACACGTCCACATGCAACAGGTAATGTTGTATGTCGAACCCATGGTTAACTTGGAAGATAAATTTTAATAATTTAATGTTATAAAAATTTCACAAATAGCTAGCCCACTGTGGAACTTAATAAGAAAGATTATCAAAAATTGCAGCCCAACGCGAGGCGAGAAACGGTGCATTTTTGGAAGTTCAGTCTTAAATTGGCGTGGCTTACTATGTTATTGTTCCAAATCCTTCAAATCTAATAGAGACGGAATAAGGTTAATGTAGTACATCCATAGTATTGAGCATTCATGACAAGAAAATAAATCTAATCTTACATGCATTGAAAATGACAATGGAACAAATGTACCGCCATGAGTGGCGTTTTAACGGAATGAAAAAAAGACCGACCTTGTGTCTAATGTGAATACATCATACTAATATTTTGGTAGATAAGTACTATATAAGTTATAAATATATACAATGTGGATATTCGAGAAATTTCAAGCAAAATTGCATTAAATCATAAAACAATATGCAGTATAGTTCGAAAAGAAAATTTAATATTTTCAAGAATATACGAAAAATGTCTGTTCACCTGTAACAATATTGAACTATGGGGATCCCATTACATTTCACTAATGAAATTTGCAGGTTCAGTTTTCTTTCGTATATTTCTTTTCGATTAGTGATTAGTGTTCACGACTCGACTCATAAGATTAGTAAAGTTTCAGTACTGATACTGTAAAAAATATTCTTACAAATAAACTGAATAAAGATAAAAATTTTCAAATTAAAAATGAAATATTTTTACCTAGTAGTGAAGTATCGGTTTCTTCAAATCGTAACCAACTTATGTGCTCGTCAAATGGTTACTTTTAAAAATTAGCTATAAAACGGCCGTGGGAATCTTATCTTTCTCTCTAATGAACACTTTGCGGACTTAACACTGAGGCTTCTTGCTTGAATGTGACTGGCATTTTTTCTAGATCGTGTCCTGTGAACTCACCCAATCTTGTAAATGAAGGCTGCGTGTGCCATGTCATTCTTCTTGTAACAATATTATAAATTGAATGAGATAATAATCTTATAAATGTAATAAAACGTTGATGCACTTAGCTCCTTTCATATACGTTTCCTCGAAGATTACTCTAATTTCTCAGATGAAACTGTCGTATGAATTATTAGGATATGCTGTGTTTTCCTGAATTACTATATTGAGATACTAGTTTGGAGGTCTAAATTACTTTCAAGAGTAATAATGGAAATAGAAAATTCTGTTGTTGCCGTTTTTTGAATAATTATGTACATTTCTTGAAAAAAATATGGAACAAATAGAACCGTTATTTATAGTAGGATTGGTAAAAGTGACATTTTATTTTTTGTGTAGGAAATGCTAAGTTTGAGTCACGAGTCCGAATCCTACGAGCAAAATAAAATCATTCTTACCACATGTGTCATGCATTAATTTTTTTGACAGCCTTACTGACTTTCATTTTATTTTTATTCACTTAATGATACATTAAGGTCTTTAGTAGCTAATGCAGTCAGAGGAAATTTTTGTTTCTTTGTTGCATTCATGGTGGAAATGTTATTTCCACCATGGTTGCATTCACATATATCTGAACACTTGCGTGTCGTCTCACTTTCAGCACTAGTGCTAAAAATTTAAATTTTAGCAAGGTATTCGTAGCCTGAAATAACCACGTTTACTAGTGACCTAAAAATATTTTATGTAGTCTTCACACTGGTTGCGATGTATATTTCAGGTGAAACTTTAATTGTTTGGAAGAGGTCAAGAATCTGCGCTTTATGTTATTCAGTACATTAACATTTCATTAGCAAGGAATTGAAATTTTTTTCTCGTAATTCCATATTAAAGAAATTACGCCAAAGAAACCTAGAAATTACGTTCTGGTCAATGTTTAGGAATATCGTGAAAAAGACTCGCGTTTTGTTATCTACAGGATTCCATTCCAGAAAACATCAACTGTATTAATATTTTTTTTAATAGTAAGATAAAACAGAAACGTATTCATTTCGTGTCGCTTCGAAGTCTATGATCACCTCTCGTTCACTCATATGCCGTATCACGCAGCTTGTTTGTTCTTCCCAAAACTTTCTCCTCCATATTAAAAGGCTCAGAAAAGCAAATAAAAATGTTTGGAACTAACATATTTGCTTAATTTTTATTTCAAATATTAAGCGGTACAAAATAACATTTTGAAACAATAAAGAGTGTTCCTTTTTCGGATACTTCTTACACTACAATAGAGAGGTCGTCTACCAAGAGTGGGTTATTTATAACAAAACACTCAATGTTAACGATAATACGAACATTGCTATTTACCTCTCGGATATGAAGGAAAATTTTCAGTTACCTTATCGCTCTTCGAATTTCGGACCTGTCTTTTAGAGGGGAAAGGAATAAACAGAGAAAGTGATTTGGAGTCAAAAAATTGTAGATGTCAGTAGAATCAAGATATCTATGTTCAAACTATCGACCTTCAACTTTACTATTTACCAGCACGTAAACGTCATAGTCTAGGCATTGTAGGTATCAAATTAGAAAAATATCTCGTTCAGATTCCTTCAATTCAAAATTGAGACGATATACTAGCGTCAGTCAATTGGATATGTCAGTGCGAGATTAGAATATTTGTTACATAATAAAAGCGTATGTATTTGATATATTATGCAGTTAACCATTAACTTATGTTCTCCAAGAAATATGATTATTTTCAGTTCACAAAGAAAGTTACAGGAATCAGTAAACAAATGATGTGTTGGTGATTTATTCCACAAAACAGAATATGCTATACCAAAACAAATATGCATTATTAATATTTTTCACATTTATAAGTAATTTTAATTATAAATAATTTTAATAATAATCTTTTAGTTATAAATAATATAAAAACTAATGGTGCTTCAGACTTCCACAGACTTTCTCGTAGTAAAGTCATCTAATTTCATTGGTGTGGACTGACTTTACGATCGTGCCCCATCCTCTTGCCAGCTACCATCTTTCGCCGTCCGAAGTACATATTTATCACATTTTCTCAATTTTTCGGTTTCCTGATAATATAATCGAAATATTACTTAATGAATATTAAAGAAAAGTAGAAATTCGTCACAAATGGCAATTATCTTTGAAAAATTTGGAGCCGTTTTTAAGAAAATGGCGTTTCCTTGTTATTGTAAATGCGAAATTGAAAGTTTCTCTTTTCCATTGAAAATTTTTGAGTTTTTGAAAAACTTCATTTAAAGACATATGAGGCACTTTAAGATGCAAATGCAAAAGTGTTTACAAATTACTATGCTGGAAATGTGTACATTAACGGAGTGAGATGTTTTTAAAAAAATGTTGAAAAAACAAAAGAATACACCAAAATGACCATTTCGTCATTTTTAACAGTACAATTAGCACTACCCATTGGGGAAAAAATGAAGAAAAGTATGCAGACATTTTTGAAAAATGGCATTTGAGCGTTTCTGAAAAAGCGTAAATTTAAGCTCATTTTAACAGAGTACTGTTGCGTTTTCGAGAAACTTTATCACACAATGTTTAAAGCACAATTACTCATGAATACAATAATGTGAAGGAATTGTGTCAGAAAAATTACATTTTTGTAATTTTTGAGGAAACAAAAGAATAGAGCAATATGGCGTTTATGTCATCTTATAGAGCATTTAGCAATATTCTTTCCGAAATTTAAAGAAAAAAATTGGAAACTTTTTGAGAAAATTTTGTTTTATTAAATTTTCTTTTAAATTGCACATTCCACGCAATATTGCGCGAAAACCACTAAAAGTTTCAAAAAGATGTACTTGAACTTAATGAAAAAACTAATAACAAATTTCATTTCAAGGAAAAATCTCTACCTTCAATTTTGTATTTGTAGGAAGACACAAAAAAAATTCTGATTTTCGCAATTGCCGAAAATTCAGCGTTAATTTGAAAATCGGACCTATGCCACCTTCCTAAGTGTATTTTACTCTATTTTCACAAGAAATTAGAAAATGGAACATTTTTTCAGTAATTTTGAAAATGTCCGGGCAGCTGCATGTAAAGTGTAGTGGTTGCCCGTGTACCCTTAAATGGTGTGCCACAAGGGCGCAGCGGAAAATGGGGACGGTGCCCGAGAGGTCGCCACAGTCGGCGCCGGGACAGCTGTCACGCTCCAGTGGGCGCGCCACCGCCCCTACGGCTGGGCTCGTCGACGGACCTTTAGCCCGGAGAGGGTATAAAACAGTCCCCTCCTGTAGCGACGGGCAGTGCGAGTTGTGCCGGTGAAGAGCAAGCAATTAGTGTGAAAGTGGTATGTGGTTCTAAGTAATGGTACGGTACAACGAACTCTTCTTCCGGACACTGGTGATCTAGCGCATTCCTATTACATCTCCTGGCTATTCTGTTAACAGAGCTTGTGTATTATATGGGTGAATAAAAACCATTTTATAAACTTGGATTTTTTGGTCATAACATGAAGTACCCCCAAATTTTGAAGAAAGTTTTCCAAAATCGCAGCACCTCGAGCCAGATCGACCGGGGAATATCCACTTTGGAAAAAAATCCTATGTATGGTTTTGGCGTTAGTTGTGTTGACAGACAGAGACGTTTTGAAATAAAACACTTTTTCCGAAACAGGGGACTCCAAAACGTGTATTTCCGTTAGAAATTCGATATCGATTTTCCGCGACTTTCTCTATACTACGTATGTACTCCGTATAGAGAATATAAAAATAACGAATACTTAAAATTTAATATTGATATTGTGAGTTTTTTTTCAATAGTTTAAATTTTCCTCTGTAATAGAAAAGAAACCAAAAACTAGAAAAATACTAAATATTTTAGAATTTATTTAGTTTTCTCCTATTCATCCATTTATATTGCTTGAAAAAAATTTAAAAAGCCACACATGGATTTTAAAGTGTTCCTTGTAAATAACTTTACAAAAATTCCAGCAATAAAAATATACTGAGGTGACAAAAATCATGGTATAATAATTTGCAATTATACAGATGTCAGTAGTATTGCGTACAAAAGATATAAAGGAGCAAATCATTGGCAGAGCTTTCATTTGTACTCAAGAGATTCATGAGAAAAAATTTCTGACGTAATTACGGCTACGAGACGTGTATCAACAGACTAAATGGGAGTGGTAATGGGAGCTATAATAATGGGACATTCCGATTAGGAAATCGTTAGGGAACTCAATATTCTGATATCCAAAGTGTCCAAAGTGTGACGAGAACAGCATTTTTTTAAATTTAGGCAAGCTTGGTCTTTGTTCGTCTGCAGCCACGTAAGACAAATACAATTGATCTAGAAAATTTACAAGATATAATATGATGCACAGTAAACAGATTATAGTTTAAGATAAAATACAATATTGAGGTTACATAGTTGATAAATGAGAAAAGACACATCGGTTTGTGTCTATTGGGAATCGAAAAATTCTCTGGGTGATTCTTTTAACCTATTCCGGTGCCGATTATGCTTACCTATGTGAAAGTGAATTGCTGAAGGAATTTTTAATATTGTAGAATTGAATTTTATGGATAGGAGAGGAAAATGGACGGGAATGAGTGTAATGGGGGATGGGAATGTTCATTATGTATATATGCATTTGGAATGTATCAGTGAGCTTTTTTGATTTTTGTGAAAATTTGCATTTTGTTGAAATTTGTTTAGGCAGGACTGTGGACGCATAAGAGAGTACGGAGCGGATCATTGCTTTATGGAGATGAATAGTTACATGTATTTGGGGGAGGATAACTAACTTCAAGCATAATCTCTCACCACGGGCAACCGACAGCCTTCACTAGAACATTCTCATCACTGACATCAGCGTAATCTTCGATGTATTTAGTAGTGAAGAAATAGATATTCAATGTAATAGGATTTACTTCGCACTGACTGAGAGTAGCGCTGTAGAATGGCAGTGCAACAGACAAACAATACTGCATGAAAAAACAGCAAAAATCATTGTCAAACGTAGGAAGAACGTATCTGTTAGGAAAGTGTGGAGGAATTGAGCTTGAATGGGCTATGGCGGCAGAAGAACTACTCGTGTGCCTCTTCCAATAGCCGTCATCTCCTACAGCTCCTTTCCTGAGCTCGTGATGTCGAGTGGCCTAGGAGACTGGAAAACCGTGACTTGGTCAGATGAGTTCCGATTTCTGTCAGTAAGCTGATGCTAGGGTTCGAGTGTGGTCCACAAAGCCATGGATCCAAGATGTTAAAAAGGAACTGTGCAAGCTTCTGGTGACCATAATGGTCCATAATGATGTGAGCTATTTTTACATGGAATGGACTAGTTCCCCTGGTCCAACTGAACCGATCATTGTCTGGAAATGGTTATGTACAGATATGTGAAAACCATTTGCAGCAATGCATGGACTTCATGTTTCCAAACAACGATGAAATTTTTATGATGGCAATGCAACATGTCACCAGGCCACAATTATTCGCGAATTATTAACAAATCTTTAGGTCAGTTCGTGCACAAAATGATGCACCGGCAACACTTTTGTGGAAAGTTACAGATTTTGAATGGCTCAATGAATGGCAATATATATATATATATATATATATATATATATATATATATATATATATATATATATATATATATATATATATATATATATATATATATATATATATATATATATATATATATATATATATATATATATATATATATATATGCCGCGCTGATGACGTCAGGGGATGACGTGTAGTGACGGTTGTGTGTAAACCCGCGACCGAAAAGATGTCAGCCAATGAGGAGAAGGCCGATAAGACCTAAAATTGCCATTGGTCGGCATCGGTCATGCGAGGTGTCCGAAAACCATCACCTCGGCAGGTCGCGCAAGCGAACACTCTTCTGAAAACCGTCGCAGGGGCAAGTCGATTGATTTCTTCTCAAAATTCGTCGTGGAGGCAAGGCGAAAGTATTTGGATATGAGATTTAAGGGTGGAAACGAACTTTGTATTTCGTGGAATAATTAGTTTTTTCCGAAGCAGTTCAGTTAAGTGTCGTGCGCGAGCTACGAAAAGTTAAAAGGTAATTGTCGCACAAAGGCCGACCTAACACTGACTAGTAAATTCAGTAGGCTCGAGTTAGAGTAGAGTAAAAACTCACAAGCTCGTTTCATCTACAATTACGTAAACATGAGCTGCAAATCGTGCCATCAAAAAAATGTACAAGCTGTAAAAAGGATACAAGCCGTAACAAAGATACTGCAATTTAAAACGAGAAAGAGTAAATAAAGTAATAATCGGTGAATGATCTACATTAAGCTTAACAGATGTATACCGTAGCACGTTGCTTAATATGGTAGTAAATACATTTTGTCATTTCAAATTTGCACATTTCCAAACATGATTGCTTCCCAAGATTAATTAAATGACGAATCAGAATTTTTATTAATAGAAAGGGTCAATAAACCCTGGGTATAAGAGGCCGGTTTGCTCCAATAGTTACATTCGTACCTTTTTCAGCTTCAAATAATAACTACCCGTACATCTCGAGTGAGCGTTTATCATCCACATCAGTAGGGGCAGATGAATATTTTAACAATATAATACCGAGCCCCGAACTCTTAACACCCAGCGTATATTACTCATTTGCGTCCCTTAACCCACCTCTATTTTTCCTCTGGATTTGTGCACGTTTCCTGATACATCTTGTGTATAAATGACCATTACTTCCCGATGAACTCAGGATAGCCATTTTCTTTACGTATTCGCTTATATAAAACTCAGGTTCATCCGCAGACGATTTCAGCACGGCGCGTCAGCGTAGGCGCTGAATCTCCAGAAGAGCACTACCAGGATGACGCAGTAATTCAACGAAAATGTTCTACGTTGTTTGTGAAGGCCGTTTCATGAAGAACGGCATCACATTGCATTTTCCTATGTAATGTGGAATATCAGTCATTAAGTCACTTGTCGTCACTTGCAACAGCATCCAATAATTAAGATGAAATGAAGCTGTTTTGTGTATTGGCAGACGGAATATATCATGAAATGTTAACATAGCACCAATCAATTGTGATAAACTTTAAAAGATTAATCAAACGTGAAAAAGAAATTGAAACATACCAATACAAAAAAATATTTAGTTTGAACACTAGATTACAAAGGCGTCGTAATAAGTTTATAAAACACTGGGAACCTTCATTGTATGACTAACCAGTCTAGTAACTAACCGAATTACGTATCGTTGCGCGCGTGTCTATTTCCTATTTCCTACGCCATTTTGAGACGCATCATCCAATAGACTACTCCTTTGTAGTTACGTCAGTTATATTTTTAGTGCTTTATTGACTAATATTGTAAATAAGGAAAACGAAATTATTAACCTGCAGCATTTAAGTTTTGTTCTGGAAATTTAGTAATCGTAATGGGACGAGATCATAATAAAAGTCGCGTGACGAGATACTTCTACTAACGTTTCTCAAAAGCCCTGTGTGGACAGCACAAAGCAAGTGTCTGCTGTGAGAGTCAAGTCATTTAGGAGTATCTATAAAATCCTTAAAAATGTATTTTGTAACTCCATATCATACATGTTCAATCCATTAAAGGGTATAGCCGAATAAGGCGGTGAAAAGTGCCCCCAAACCAAATCGATAATAGCGTTGCTCTTTTCAAAGAGAGTATAATATGCCGTAAATTGACAAAAAATCAGCCTCCTTGGGTAATCTGTTGCAGTAATACAACAAGAAACGTGTTTTTTCATGTTTTATTTGTCTCAGCTTCTATTGCATATATCAAACTAAAAAAAATTGCAGAGACGGGGAAAGATAGTTGAATTAAAAGGAATTCTGTCACCAATTTTGACGCAAAATTCCATTAGAAAACACAAATGCACCACCGAAGCGCTGCAAAGTGGCTACGTGTGGAGATGTCCTTAGTATCATACCGGCACAGGTGGGTAAATGGGCTTCCTGGTATCACTGCAGGGCCTCTGACTGAGAGGCTCTAAGGCGATGATAGGATTTTTCTTATTAACTAGATAACTATGTCGAATTCAGCCACTGTCTGAAGGAAAATTCTAGTGGTCGGCTGCTCTAATAGCTCTGGTAGTTGGCTCTGATAATTTTCCGTTCTTCCTCCCACCAACAGTAAGTGAATGCCGGAGCAGTACCGTGGCAATGGGGCCATGGGCTGCGCGCGATCTTTCCTTCCTTTTCCTTGTCTTATCCTCATCCTTACTTACAATTATTCTTACATTCACTTCTATACTATACTTGTCGGGAGACCAGCCAGTAGCTTACAACTTGCCCCTGCTGGGGCCGAGGTAGGAGGTAGTAGGCGATGCCTGGTTGAGGAAAACTCCACTAGCCGACGTGTAGATCGGTGCCGGATATTGCCATCTGGCAGAGGAAGATTACAGCAACTTCCCGTTGAAACATATACTACACTTGCGGGACTCTGGACCTTAGCTGTAGACGCGCCAGGAAACGGGCGCGTGTGACTAATCGGCACCTGGAGACGGGCTCCTGACAATTCAATAACTCAATTCTTAATGTTTTGTGTCAGTGTTGGCGGTGGATCCTCCAAACTGCACCACGACGATAACGTACGCGGCGACAGCTGCGGCGAGCGACCGCAGCAGCGAACGGTCCAGCGGAAGGCTGGCCGGGCCCACGTCCGCAGTGAAGCGAGCTCTCCGCTGCAGCAGTTGAAGCGACAGCAGCTGCAGTTGCGCGCCGACTCCCCCACCTGCGCCAACGCTACCACTAGGTGGCGCCAGCAGCTGCAGCTTCTGCGCCAACGTGGCCGTGCGCGCCGCTTGGGCCGCAGCGTCGTCACATTTCGACGCCAGCGCCACCATCTGCGGAAGTTATGGAGCATATTGCAACACTGCATACGTCTGAAGGAGTTTGAGAATAAGTTAATTATAACAAGAGTGAAGAATTTCAACATGTATGCTGAATCCTAATTGCGCGGGAATTAAAATGAGTGCGTTTCAATTAATTTTGTCAAGATGCTATGGAGAGTTCTCGGAGAGGGTATTGACACATACTGTACTTTATCTTTTTCTTGTTGAAACGTACAAGATGCGTCTATAAAGTATATTTCCTTGGGGAACATGATTGTAATGATATTTATAAAATTACATCAATTTTTGAACTATTTTTTCACATCCTCTCAACCGGAGTTAAGATACTCATTGAACTTAATGTTCCTGTATGGAAAAGCACGGTTACTGATATAGGAACAGTCCTTTTTAGTATTTTCTCACTTCTGTATATCAAATGCTGACTTGAGGGAGTTTTAGCCACTGAAATTAAGAAGCGGAAATATTTGTCCACGTACAACTATGCTCTCAACACGTCTTCAGCAAAGTTCCTCTGGAAGGTATTTCAACGTCGAGATTAAAGTCCATGCAATTAAAAATCACTACATTTTTCTTACATGTCAAACATTTTTTACGCATATTGTATTTTAGTACAGAAACAGGCACGTATAATATACACTTGTTTCAATAAATTCCGAGGTGGAAGCCGATATCTTGTGGTAATCCATTATAGATATGGGGATAATCAAACCGCAATAGTAAAATACTTTTTACTATTGTGGTTCGATTATCTTCATACCCAAAATACTTGTTTCAATATCAGGAGGAAGTGATCTGTATCACGGAGATAAAAATAATGTACTCACGATATGACATTTTATTTTTTATGGCAAAAAAATTGAAAATTAACTCACAAATTGCTCTGTACCAGTAATTTTTGTGAATGACTCTAAAGACCTTTTAACATTTTCTCAAAATTCCAAATTATAAGTATAAAAGTCTTATTTACACTGTCGTGTTTGCACGATTTGCACGTTTTTTGAACATTTCCGTAGAAGTTGGCTGGAGACGCCGCCAGAGGCTCTGCCGGCAAACAAGTGAACAGCTGAATTGCGTCGTCCGAGTACATCAACGACGTTGGAATCGAAATAAAGTAGATTCACTGAGAGCGCTGCTGTCGCAGAATAATTTGAAGGCTGCCATTGTAGTGAAATCGTGCGTACTTTATTGACATCGTTGCGACCGTGATAGGGGCAAGTTGTTTAGAATAACTATATGTTCTTTTCAGTGTGTGAATTATTTAACTGTATGAAAATATACGTCATATAATATGATGAAGAGTTGTGCGGCAAATATCAACTGCACGAACAAATGAATTATTCCAAGCTCAAATTAAAGTGTACAAGTTCGTACATTTTGATTCTTCAGAACAAAATATTACGAGTTGAACATCTGTGTTGTTCCTGAATAGTAATTAATTGTAAATGTTGAAGCCTTTTCGTGTGAAAACATGCATAACTGTATTGTTAAACAAAAATGGCAGGTAGAAAGGAAAATATGTCTCTAAACATTATCCATAAACAGCTAATTTTGGATTTTCATTTCATATTTTTATTTCTGTTACAGTCACCCAAAACGAAAGATAATGACGAAAAGAACGTATTTTCACTGTCAATTTTTGAATTCCGCGCGCAAATCATCCACTATAATGGCGGCCGCAGTCCCTTTCATTCTATCCTGTGTTCTGAACTGTCCGTCCAAGGAAATATAGAGGCTTCGAGTACCTTTATTTGCGACATCTGGGTACCTGCGTTCTCAGCTACTTTATTAATATTTTTAAAGTATTAATTAAACATGGAGAGAAAAATTCAAAAGCGTTGTCGCTATGAGCATGGTTATGGCTACGAAGGCTTTAACGGATGCGCAGAAAAAATTCTCGGAATGGAGTAAGTCTTGGCTGCAGACGTGAGGTTCAGTAACATCACATCCGCATGAAGCAATGAAAGAAACGCACCAGAAAATCCTAGAACTCTAATCCGCCACGCCAATAGACAAAACCTTACAATTGTATTTAACCTAACCACAAAATTAAAAGGAATGGACGATGTCCGATTCCTACCTTAACAAAATCCATTGGTGAACGATTCTTCACCTAGAGTCAAACCGTACGTTTTCTGCACGAAAAAATAGAACAAGCACATTTTTTTTCTGCAGAAATCGTGCAGTCTGGACTGCACGCTTTCTGTACGTCCAATATGCACGAACACTGTACCGAGTAAATTGGCCCTAAATAAATTTACTTTGACCGGAATATTGCTTTAAGCCTAAAAAGTAAAACGGCATTTACCCTTAGTGCTACGTGAAGTGCCCATAAGCAATAATTGATTCCTTGTAGCAGGTGATCATCTTGCCCAAAAACACCCTGTTGGTGAAAGACACGAGTGGTGATGATGGTGATCCACGACACCAAGCAGACAAGTGTGACAACAGTTTCCATGAGCACAGGAAAACCATACAGTGAGTTCACAGCCTCGCACAAATCACACAGAAGGCCATAAGTAACTCGTGTCTCGTGTACAGCTCGAGACATGGCTTCTTCCGAATCTCCAGAAGGCCACTGACGTAGACATCTGTCTCGAAATGTAGAATTTGAACTGGAATTACTTAAATCAGAAGCTGAATGTCTTATATTCATTTTCTCGGAAAAGGAAAGTGCTGTTTTTCTGTAGTCGCCAGTGTGAGACTCCGCAGGCCGGACAGTTAGGTTTACACTCTTTTTATGCTCTCGTTTGCTACTTCCATAGGCAGCGCGGCCTATTTTGAAGGATTTAAGAGTCGATAAAATGCCTCGCCTATTGTGTTTTGTTCTGTACATTTGTTCTCCCACATTCGATATGTTTAAGCGTGAATGGGCGGGCGATTTATAAACTCGATGTTCATTTATCCTGGAAACATTGCGGTCGATCGCAGAAGGAAATTCTGACGAACACGTCCGATAATTCATTTCATATGAAATTTGTCGGACTGATTTTCTTTCATTAAAACGAAAATCATCTGGCATTTTATGATTCCTGAATGTTACATTGGGATTAAAATTCTGTTCCCCAAAGATCTTCATATTTCGTGATTTGCCAGTTGTGTTAACGGTTTGACGAAAGCCAATTTCGTCCAGATCACGTTCAGTTCTGGCACCAAACCCCAGCAGTAGTTTGTTATTGATTTTTGTACCTCTCTCCCTGGCAAGGTGCGCAAAATTATATAGCTGAGCGGCACACACATTACTGATACATAATGAGTACACAATGCAGCAAACGCATGCATAACCAAAATAGCGCTCTATAGCCACGATGCACACACTGAGCATTAAAACGCCATCCAGAAGAAATCCTATTGTTTGCAGTAGCAGAATGCGTCGCATTTTTATGGCTTCTTGCAATGGATCAAGACCTGAACAGAAAAAAAATCAATTTAGGTGAGATAGATATAGTATTAAATATATTTATTGTCAATAAACTGAAAACTGTATATGGCGTATGGCAGTGAAAGATAATCTGTGCATTTATTTTGAGTTACAGAATATTCATATCTCTAATTTAATATTGGTTAAGAGTTATGAGTAAAGGTACCAACAAGTGTGGTTAATATAATAACATTTAAAAAATTGAAATGTTTGCTACCGCGAACAGAATATGTATTTGCGACGATGTAAATTGCCATTTAAATTTTCGTGTAGTTATTTTTAGAGTAATGACAATATGTGGTAAAATATAACGTAGTACATGTATTTTGTTTTTTGTAGTGAACAGATTTTGACACATGATGAGTAAGTCGATAAACTTTTTACAAAAAACATTAATCGTACGTGAACGTTAATATGACATAGTATTCCAAGCTTATTGAAAATAGGCTTTCAGGAATCACATAGATGACTTTTCCTTAATATTTGTACAATTTTGTCTGCAATCCTAAATTTGGAATACTATAGGATGTGTTCCCTTCGAATATTTACTCCTTGTCTCAGACAGGAATGAATTCGCAACGAAAAGATGTCATCAGGAGAAATGAGAAAGTTGGTCTAGGCTTCGCCGCTACATCCTACGTAGACGTAATTTCAACGCACCCTAGAATTTTAACAAATAGTCTGACAGAAAAAAGTGTCTTACAGAAATCTTATGTAATATGTTTAATGTACTTTATTTGTGCTTTGGAACACATTTCTCTAAAGGTGTGTTTTGTTAGGTAAAAAATTTAAAAAAATGTTTTTGTCAATTTGCAGAATTGTTGTGAAACTTTAACTAGCACCTAAACCGTTCTTCAACGGCAAATACTTGACATACATAATTCGTAAAAATATAATGTAATCTATTTTTACAGAAACATTATTTTATAAAATATGTATCTTACACGAGAAAAAATCTTTAAAGAGCAATGTTGTGCAGTTTTCTCAGAAGGCACATTTAGGAACTGGCAACGATAAAATTCGTATTCAGCACCCCAAAATATACAGAATGAGATAGAAAAAATTACTATACCCCCTCCCCCGATAAACTACTACATGAGTATACTATGGTGTAAGAATTAACTGTGTTAGGAACTGATACCAATGGAAATTTAGAACTTTCCAATCTTTCTTTTCATAACATATTTTGCCACAACTTATTGCTTTTCCTATTTAGAAAATGACAGGGGGACAATAAGAGAATACTTCTATTGTTTTGTATCTTATACTAGTATGGCATTGAAGTCATTTACGTCATCAAAGAATAGTCTGTATACAGTACAAGGGCATAAAAAGAGGAAAGCAGGTTACTCGTATCCATTAGGTCACGCACCCAGCAAAGCGTCTAACGACACCATCACCCTCAGCACCTCGTTCATCCTGGGGCGCGCTCTAGCTACGAATATCAACGCTAGAACCAGTCCATGCCCAGTGTGCAGGTAGGTCGCCATCCATTCAGTGACGACCAGCGGGCCGGAGATGGCAGACATGTTGCTTCGCAGGAGCGACAGGTACATCACCAAGAGTAAGGAGGACACCGCCGTCACCAGCAGCGTCACCGCCTCCCAGACCCGAGAGCGCACCAATGGGCCCTCGTGAAATTCACCCCGCCAATGGTGCGCCAGTGCGAAAGGTCCCAAGCACACGCAGCGCGCCAGCCGCAGGGCCACCCGGATGTGGGCGGTCTCCATGGGGTCGATCTGAGATCTACGGAACACGCTCCTGAGCATGCATCAAGAGCAGACACAGAAATATTTACGAGGGAGACGCAATGATCTCTATTAAAATAAAACACAAAATACAAAAATGTATACATTTGATCTAGTTTCATTTCACTCTGGGTATCTGGGGGTCTTCGACGTTATTCATTCCAAATCCATTTACGTTTAAAGCACTTAAGGAGACAGCAAGCATTCTGTGCAAAACAAAATGAAAATCGAATAGTATTCCGATTATGCCGTGGCGGGGACCACAAAGTAAAAGTACTAGGCACTTTGTGAATTTCTTCATTTTTGAATACTTCATTCAGAAGTCCATAATAACTCTAATTTGTGCTTTCTGAGGTACTTAAATGAAAATATAATTGATTAATACGGCTCACACACATACACACCAAATAAATAATCTAAATCTATATATTAAGTCGTAACGCCGCTGAACAATAATATCGATATTACGACGCGGAAATAGTAAGTCACAAATCACTGTAAATAAGAAACGTATATTCGAAAAAAAAAAGGAAAGATGAATTTTCGGAATGGTAGAGAAACTGCACCAATAGAGCCCTGCATTTAGCCCAAGCTATTTTAGGAATACTGTATACAATTGAATGAAAATTTACAATTTCCTCTTTCGTGCTTAGCAATGCAAACGGCACTTAAAAATTCAAATCGTCAAAATCAGTTAAAAGAAATTAACTCATTTAAAATTACTTTATAATATTCTAAAAAGAGCAAAAGTATTTCAAGAAAACATTACGTAACTGTACGTACCCAATATTTTATTTACCAATTGATGTAAATAGGCCTTCAAAGTTATCGAGATCTGTGAAGTTCGAAAAGTTTTTTCTGTAACATCAACTTAACTTCAATTTAATCGACCTTGGCATTATATTCAATCACCCTAATTCACATCTGGGTCGTAGGACATTGTGGTTCCTCGCTTCATATACCTCTCGAATGTTCTTGTTTGCAGACTGTGTTTGGAAAAACTCATACTATGTCACATGAAAGCAAGCTATTCTAGAGTTGAAACAGCATTTACGTAATTAAATTCGATTTTCCCTTGTTCTGGTTGATTTAACACTACAAAGTCGGCAATGCTGTCCTACTCACATGTATGGCAAACAGTCAAAATTACTGCTGAACAAACTTGTTTTTGTTTATTTTTTATTCAGTTGGTTTAGAATATACAATATGTTTATAATTTACTCAAATATATACTTTGTATTTTACTCCAATATTTTATATTACCTCTTTGTGGTATTAAATTTCAAACACAAACATTTCAGTACTTCATTCGTATAATCAATCTTGCAAAAACAATTTTCTGCATTTCGAAGAAGTTTCACTTTTCTAAAATTAATTTTATTCATAGTTGCTTCAATAACTTGGCTATTAGCGACAATTACAAGTATTGTTTATGGTGTAAATTATGGTATAATTACATTATGGTGTGATTACAAAAAGTATGGTATTTGACAAAAATAATACTACAATTTAACTTTACAATATTCTTTAACTGGGGTTAAATAATTTTAGGAGGAATAAATTTATGTAAAACAATAGGGATATAGTTCAGTAAATATATTGATAGCTTTACGAAAGTTGATTATTTTATTTTAATTGTCTGATGAATGTAGGATGGCATTTTTGAATCCAAAAGACTGCCTCTGATGGTTATAACTAAGGCAGACCTTAAAGATATGATCAAGGTCAAGTTTGGTATTGCAAAGTTCGCATGACGGGGGATATGATTTGCTGTTTGACGTAGTTTGTTTTTGCAATAGATCAGATTTTTCACCATATGTCATTTTTAAAGAACGGATTTTCATGTGAATAATTATTTTTACAGGAACAAGATAGATTCACTAATATTTTCTAGACTTAACATGAAATTCTGAACGAATTGGAACCATTTTTATTTTACATATTTTGGTTTAATTACATATTTTATATATTGCTTACATATTTCGTTATATTTTAATATATTTATAAGAAATGAAAATTTCAAATGCGAGTTCTCAATATGTTACTAGACAACTATCTTTGTTACTTAGTAAATACGAAGCAACTCAATGTACCCTTTCCCTCACAAAAATTTAGCGGGAAAATTCTATCTTCCCAACCGCGCCGACAAACTTGGTCACCCCGCGGCCAGGGGGAGGGCAGGGGGAGGGCCGCGTTGACCAACCGCTAGAAGGTAGAACCCTAGTTGTCTGCGATTGGTGCAACATCCCAAGGAGCTGAAAGAACAACATCTCAGGGGAAAGGGGGGCTAGTTCGTTTACGTACGAGACGGAAATATCGTCATATTTCCCTGCCGAAGGAGAGATTTTGCCTCCGCGTACGCCACGACGAAAAAATATTTCCAAGCGGGGTTTTCCAGAATTATTTGCCATAGACCAGTAAATATTTATCATTTTAGCAACACTTATTCTAACTTTTAGTTATCGATTTGTAACTCCTGTCAAACTGCTATTTTGAGATGTTCATTTCAAGCACAATTTGCGGAGCCTTTCCGACAGTTCTAACACACACTTCGAATTTGTTTATAAAATTATAAATTGTTGCAAAATTGTTAATTCGCGGTTTTTGGTTCTGGGACATCGGGAGACTCTCCCCCCTAAAATTTGCAAAATTTGGAAATTGTTTATAAATTTGCAATTGTTGCACATTTTTGTCTAATCTGAATGGCGTTTAAAAGCGATGCAAAATTCCGGAATCCGATCGGTGCTATCATATTTCGTTCTCGAGATATAGGTAACTGTTTATAAGAAATTAACATCTTAGTAGACCCCATTTGTATGCGCTTAATTCATTCGCTCTATACAAGCATACTAAAAAAACTGTTCTCCAATGCCACGGTTTTGCCACATACGCCTAAAATGCACTTGCTTGTAAACAAATTTTGTGGCCAATTTAATTATGGTAAATTCGTATTTTTACGGCGAGTATGAGCATAACTTTTATTTTGTTTTTATAATATCTTTTAAGTCCTGCAATTTTCAAAACGATATATTTATCAAATAGGAAGGAAATTGATTATTAAAAAAATATTTTTTAAGGTGCATTACGCCCAAACAATTGTTTCTGCTTTTCTATCAAAGGGATGTTGAGCAACCGAATAACTGTATTATTAATTTTTTTAAAGTCCCCTGTTAACACCGAGAGTCAGAAACTATTTGTTCGTCTTGTTTAATCATTACCATTAAAAAATAGGGAAACATACTGTTTAGGTGTTTACTATAAACTGTACTGGATTGAATGAATGTAGTGTTAGGGTTTCAAATACAGAAATATTCAATTTTGTGTTTTGAAAGATCACGAGTAGAATCACACATCACAAAATACTACTTCATTTACACAAGTATAGATATTTCTAAATGAACATATATAATTTTATGTTAATATTTTGAATTCAATTTATGATTCAATAATTTAGGATCATAGTTCTAAAACTGTGAATTTGATGTTTTTATGTTATAATATAGGAATGCGAGTGCATGTGAAATCGAGTTACATTTTCTCTTCCTCTAGATTAGTAAGTGCATGCACACACATTGTTTGTTACAAAATTAAACATCGCTAGCGGACCTTCTATGTATCAATACGACTTTTAAATTTTTTTTAAAATTATTTATTTAAGGTCGCCTTATAAACAGCTAGGTCATTGGCGACCACAGATACAAAAATACAGTATTTACAAATGCACATATTAGTTACACATTGTCATGGGATACACACGTACAATTTTACACATACACATATTTTAAAATATTTGTTCTTTATAGTTTCAGTAAAATTGCACATTTTTTAAATTCTAACGTTAACCAATAGAAATTAACTACGGAACCTCTATTGCAATGTGAAATATCATAGAAAATTCTTCATACATTTAAAATGACTGGCCAAGGTTAAACTACCTTATTCGATAAATGACATGTCATCCGCAATGAAATTTCATTGAAAAATGGTATTCCTTTGTATTGTTAATACATATTTTAAAAATATATTAATAATCTATATATTTAAAAAAAATAAGGTATTCTGCCATGGCTTCGTTTAGAGCTTCTACTGAACCGATTGTAGTATTTTTTCCTTTAAATGAAAGAATGTGATCCCTAGATGTGTTATCAGATATTGTTTGTGTTGATTCACCAACATTTACGGTGTAAATTAATTAATTTAATCATTCTTTAATAGTACGCTTATCAATAGTCAATTGTTTTCTTCCAAAGGGTGCTGTTTCATATATATATATATATATATATATATATATATATATATATATATATATATATATATGAGTCGCGCTGCTTCATGGTCGCGCTGCTTGATGTTTTGTTTTGATTGTTGAGATTTGTTTACAATTCGTCAAGGTTTTGTTTTAGTGTAATAATTGCATTGTGGTGTTGACAGTTTGAATGTATTTGCTTTTGTGGTGTATTTTGTAGAGAACGTTCGGACAGTGGGTTTTGTTCGGTTGTACTGAAGTTGTTCACAGGTTATGTCGAATTCCGAATCGTTGCCCACGTGCCCCAAAAGACGCAAACGATGTACATTGACTGGGCGCAGGGAAAGAGAAAGTCAGCGAAGGTGTCGTGATAGTGAGGTTATTTCGTTTTCTGTTGGGTCATTGTCTATGAAATGTCAGTTTTGTTCTACTTTGTACTTCCCATGAGAGAGAAATTCTTACTCTGTGTTGCTTAAATGGGAAAATAAGTTTACCTTCGAGCAATATGCCAGAAGAAATCAAACAGTTGTTTATAGGAGATGATGACACATCAAAAAACTTTAGAAATAATATCCGTCAGTATAATAGTGCTCTTTCTTTTGTGTCATTTGGTGCCGATATTGCATTGCCACCTGGTCATGGGCCATAATTTAAAGTTTAAAATTTTGGGAACTCCACATCACAGAATATTTTCGTTATACCCTGAAGATTCAAACAATGCAACATACTGTGAACATTAGTCTGGGCACAGTATTTTACATTTATCTCAGATCTCACCGTCAAATTTTGAGGGGTTCTCACTAGTTATATTTAAAACATTTTTGTGATAGGCAAATATTTCGATGGAATTTCATGAATTCCTAAATGGTTGAAAATAAATACATTCTTAAAATTGAAGTATTGTAGCATCTTAAAATATAACAAAGAAAACCCCATTTCTTTCTACTAAAATAAATAAAAAACTTATTAAAACAATTCAAAGTGATTTAGCGTTAATGTTTACAATTCAGTAAATATCTATGACGTAGCATTTTCTAGTGAAAATACTTAGAACGAACTTGGTGGTCAGATTATATTATCTTCCCAACACAGACTACATTTCAGTTTTAATCCCACAAATATCGGCAGAGTTGGAAGGTGGTTTGTTGGACGCTACTCTCCACTCTATGAAACTCCCGAAACCTTTTTTTTTAGAAAAAGTTAAGATTCTTTTCCAATCCTAATCATGTAATTGTGAACTTCATCTAGATACCAGGGATTAATATGGATTATAATGCTCTTCTCTTGTTAAAAAAATATCCTGACACAATTTCCACCATTGTACTGTTAGGGATGCTTTATGTTTAGAATATGAATTTTCTTTCCTGATAAATCGAAATAAAAAGGTCAGAGTAAATAGAGAATTATGACAAAAAAAAATTAACCAACAGAAAAAATGTAAGTAATGAATTTTAGAAAACAGTAGTATGAATACAAAAATAGTATTTTGTTTTCTGTTTTTAGTTTCGGAAAGGACTGAAATAGGGAAGTATGTTCTCGCTCTCATAGAAAGGGTGTCTAGAGAATAGTTCTCGTAGTAAACTCTCTGAGTTTGTTGTTTATACTGAATATAGAGCCAATATAAAACATTGTTAGAGTATTGAAAATATGCATTATTTATAAGTCTTACAGCTTTTCCCTTAATTGGTTTTGGTAAATTTAATTTTTAATTAAATCAGTTATTAATTATTATTAATAAGTACGGGTTTGAAGTAGTAAGAATGGAAGGAAGCATTTTAAAAACGTATGTATTAGCAAATTCATAGAAATAGGAATATTTTTTTCTTGTAGAATCTCCAAATCAAGGTTTTTAGAACATGCAAATTTGATAGTTCAGTGAGTGGCCTTAACCATGCTTCAAAATTTCTAAAGTATTTAAATGAACATTTAAATTGCTTGTTGTGCACTTTTTGTGTAGTTATTTACAGTAAATGTATAATTATATAGATATTACAGTCCATTCTTGTGAAAAGAACTAACGTGGGTTATTGTTCATCTGCTTCTCTCAGATTATTTCTAAAAGAAAAAGAAAAAAAAATGAATAATAATTTTAGGAACTGCAGTTGTATGCAATATGAAATAATGGAAATATTAGGTAGATATGTGATCTATTTTAGGATTGATATCCCACAAAAATTTTAAAAAATTGTTTAAACAAAAGAAGTTTGTTTAGTCATTTAAAAAATTAAGATTCTTTTCCAGAATCTGATTGTAAAATTGTAAACTTTATTCGGCTTGCAGGAATCATATTAAAATGTCTATTACTAATAATAAATATAAATCGTAACCAATTTCCGAATTTATAAATAATTTGGCCGCTAGGAAAAGGTTACACTTGAATTCCTAATTATCTATTACTGTCTTCGGATATATTGCAAATAAATGTCAATTCCCCTAGCTCGATGGGTTCTTATGAAATAATTGTTGCTACTTACTCCGCAACCAATTACTTAAGCTGCCATCCATACGGAGTGGCGAGAAATCTGAAAATAATTCTAAAATGTCTACTCTAGGATTGTAAGTAATGGCAAATGAGAATCAACTTTCTTTCAAACTATGAATTATAATTTATTATGCATGCCAAAGTTATCAACTATCATTGATTGTTACAATTTATCGTTAGGTCATGACCATTTTTCTCGTTATTGCAATAACAGCGTTATAGAACCTTTTATCCTTTCTTACCTCTTCGCGCGCACTTCGCTCGATGTCGCCACGTAGTGTAGACCCATCATCCTTCTTGTTGAAGTCCACGATGATCAGCGACCAAGTCGAAACTTCCTCAACCACTTCACAAGCACTGCCTATTCTCTTCGTCTGGCACCTCAGGTGGGCACGTATTTCAAACTGATTACTTTTTCCAAGTCGGAAAAATATCCTTCGAATATTATTTTCTATCATCTAATCTGGCAATTCACAATTCACTGGTAAAATTTCTAAGTCAAGTCTTGTAACTTCACCGCGAAAATATTCTAAGTTTACTTTCCAGTTCACTCATGAAAATATTACAAGTCCGAGTTTGCAATGGTACAACACGTAAATTTTACAAGTTCCCGTTGCACACCTAATGCGGAAATATTCTAAGTTCAAGTTCAATGTTCACTCTCACGAAATATCAGAGGTCCCGATTTGATAATTATCTCTAGAAAAAACGCGCAAGTGACCACCACGACCGAGTCGGAAAGCCCTAATTCCCAATCTCGTCCACCCTTCAAAGCTCGCTGTGTTTTTCTCTCTATTGTTTTTTTTGCGTTGCTACGGTGTCTCCTGCATCTGCTTCAAAACGAACTCGTAGTTTCGCGTTGCTACGATGCCATCTGCGTATCTGCACCATAGAAACCCACGTCTTTTGCAATATCTACAAATTTTTGACTTTTATTTGCCTAAATAAAATGTCATCTTTGATATGTCACAATATGGATTTCAAAGCTCTTTTAGTTATAAAATAATATCATATCACAATATCCACTGTTAAGGATGATTTAATGTTAAGGAATGGGCTGGAACTCTCTGATTCTGAGAGAGAATACAGCATGACATTAATTTCAATCATCAAGATAATTTCAATAATGTAATTCAAACTAGTATTTGTTATTCGGTGTCAAATATCAAAGCTCCTCCCTTACAACATATAAACCCTATTACTATCTCTTCATGCCCCTATTTCCTCAAAGTAGATCTGCTAGTCTTTCTGATAAAGCTGTCCCTAGCCGTCCCCCTTTGCGTCACCTCTCTCATCCATCCTTACCCCTCCTAGAATGCATCAAACTCAGGAACACTCTTGTCAGTACTCTCTCCGTCGAAGTGCGTTCAAAGTCTCCAATAGTAACTCTCAGATATATGTTTTGTAATTCTCATCCTCTACATCTTTCATGTATGTTTTTTCTCTTTCTGGGCACTTGCCTTGCTTCTCATTAGTAATAATTTAATTTATAAATAAGAATTACTTTTCTAAACGTATATCTTAATTTCTAGACTAAAACAATTTGGATTTGGTCTAACCACAATCATAATTGTTGTTCTTATTTTATAAGTATTTGAGTCCACTATGTTATCAAGAACTATTGAGACTTTTGTAATGTTTCGTTCATTCTAAATTCATCAAATGTATGTCTTCGTTTAAAATTCGAAATTTCAGTTTGAATTAATTTAGATTACGAATATCTAAACTTACATGTTAATTTTTAAGTTTAAAAATGTTGGATGTGTTATAACGAGATTTCTAATTTATAGAAAATATGTTTCAACATGATATCAACAATTATACTCAATATTACAACGGTCTCTCAACCAATTTCTTGTTAAGTATGTATTCATGTAAAATCTTGAATGTAATGTGAATTCTTTATGACGTTAAACACACCCATTTTGTCTTAATATAAGTTATTTTTAAAATTCGAATTATTATTAAAAAATTAATTTTTTAATTTCCTATTTTAGTTAACATATTGTTACAGACCTGATGATGGGGGCACATCTCGACCTCTGAAACGCTGCCACGCTATTCTTGTACAGTACTGGAAACATAAATTGATCGCGGCCGTCTGCGGCTAAGTTCAGCTTTTGCACGGCTTGGACAGCCCTTGTCATGACGAAACGTCGCAGGCGGAGCCTCACAAACCATTGTAGCCAATCTCAACGCAGGGGGGGAGTGCCTAACAAAATTACGTCGTACAAAATGGCGGGCGCCGCCAGTTCAGATGTGGAAGTATTTTCAAATGAAAAATACATGAAAGAAACACTTCAATGAACATGAAAGTAAATTTATTGGAATATATATGAACTCATAGCACTTAACCACTGTTAACACAATTCTTTTTGAAGAAATTACATTGATATCAGATAAAATAACACTAATTTTAGAACAATTACGTTCTTATAGTTATTTAAATTCCAATATTCTTGTCCAAACGCAATTTATGAACTTTATCAAATGACCAGTTTACTACAGAATTTTGCGATAAGAAAAACGATTATAATTGCATATTTTCAATTGTTCATATGTATATTACATTTGCAAAAATGCAAAATACTGTCTTTCTCGAATCGTTAGGACTTCTAGGGAACCATTTCAATAAAAGAAAGTAAAATTCAAAGACCAGCTGTATATTTATCATTAAAGTAACAATTAAACTAGATATTAAGCAATTAATTTGCATCTCATGTCAAAATTGTTATTTTGCTATCATCAAATCAGGGACAATTTGGGGACACTCCCCGGCAGGAATAGCGCACATTTCGTAATTGTTTATAAAATTGTTAATTGTTGCAAAATTGTTAATTCGCAGTTTTTGGTTCTGGGACATCAGAAAACCCTTCCCACTTTAGAATTGCAAAAATTGGAAATTGTTTATAATTTTACAAATTTTGCAATTCTGTTTTATTCTCTCATCTCATTTCCCTTTACACAAGATGCAAAATTCCGCAATCCAACCGGAGCTATCGCCTTTCGTTTTCGAGATATGCAATTGTTTATACGATCTTAGCGTCTGATGACAACCCTCACTTGTTTCCAACCCCCAATTCATTCGATCTTGGCTGTCAAGTATAAAATTCAAATAGTTTTGCAGTATGTTGCTTTCTGCTGATTAAATTGTATTAACGATTTGTGACTTACGACAAATCGGTGGAAATTGTTGCTCATAAGCTGTTTTTTAACTTTCGATTCTTCATGTATCGTTGACACACGTTTTATTATAAATAAATTCTCTGGCAAATTTCAAAACGCTGAGACGAACTGTTATCCTGCAAATTTGAAGATTTCTTTGTGGTTGATTGCATTCTATTCAGTGGTGCAAAGTGTATGCCAATATGTTTAACGTCTAGCGAGGAAATTCATTATCAACAAATTATTTTGCAAAATGCTTTTGGACAGAGCGGTAGCATGAGAGATCATTTTCGTATTTATTCCACGAGGCAAGTTTTAGGCAGCAGATACATTCTGTGTATTAATTTTAATTTTGGTGAAATTGAATCACATGTGAATTTTCAAATACAACCATACATTTTTTACCTGTAATGAATATATCAATAGAGAAATTCAATGATGTCTCATTTGTTAATAATTTGAAGAGTAATAATGTATATTTGACACCGGGCTTGAGCAATCCTTAACTCTAAGGCAAGCAACGCTTATTATTGGCTCTTCTAGTAATTCAAGTGGCCTAGCCTCGGAAGATTTCCCCGTTCTCCTCGCCTTAAAAGGCATAAGAGGCGGAGTCTGTAGAATGTTACACCAATCCAATACCACTTCCCTTCCCTGGAGAATTCTTCGTTACTCCCTTTTGTGGGAACTCGTTCTTGTCGTGTATTAAATTGTGAAAAATAATTTAAATTCAATATAATAAACGAAAAAGAGTTTTGTATACATTGTAATGCTTCACACATTTAAATATAGAAATAAGAATGCAACTAAACAGTATACACATGTTTTAGGAAGACGAAACTTCTTTCTTATTATAACACTAATTTGTATACTTTTCACAGACAATTTTGAGAAGTACACCATCAATCTGATGATTTGTTCTGTAATAATCGATCTTATACCTAATTGACATGTAATGGTAGAAATTTCTAATGTCTGGTATGGGAAATTAAGCATGAGCTCAGTTAATTTTAATGAGAGAGCAATTTTGTGATGAAAATATTTTTTAATGCATATATTCCAAATCCATATACTTCCTTACATTAATTAACGTTGTTTCCATTTCCATTGAAGGCAAGGACATAACATCCCTCACACGCCTATGTTTTGAAATGACTCTCAGAGAGGTCACTTGCTCTAGTCGCCGTGTTATTGAATTGAACTCTTGAAATGTTCTGTTCATACAGTAGTTCCCGAAACACGTAAATTCCAACAGGCGATCTCAAACTTATAGTAGTCACACCCTACTTTCAAACATTAGTAGATACCGCGGACTGTGAGACCCCACGACAAGTTCGAAACATACTTCATTCTCGTTCATGAGCATGTGTTAATCTGTGTTAAACTTTTTTTGTGTCGGAGGGGCTGTGATTCTTGGAGAGATAATAGTGTAGTGGACATGGAAACCACTCTCTGCACCTAAGCGAGTTCGTTTCCTAGTGTGGACAAAACTTTTGGGGATTGGAAACCTTTCTGCGGACTTCATGAATTATTATAATACTGCGATACCAAATAGTGCGTCCTATTATCATTATAGTTTTAATTCAATTTTTTGTCTTTCATTTTGTTTGCATTTTAATCAGTTTTCTGTTTCTTATATAATTTTGTTAATGTATTTTAGAAATGGGGTTTAACTGATGCCAATGTTATTCTTGATTTAAGCTAGATTGCTGTTTCCAAGTACTCGCGGTTCAAGTCACGTCTTATTACGATCGGTGAGCTGAAGAATACCTGCATTAAGAGTGGACTGACAATATCCCAAGCTTCAGAAAAAAATTTTCAGAATCTCGAAGGGAATATTGATGACTAAAATAAAAGATTGTAAAATGTCGCGATCGTAATAGTTGTGACTGTCAATCAAATAATATCCTAGCAGAATCTGTAGCAAGGGCGGTCAGTTTTGCCCGCATGGGCATTCGTGTCCCTATTTATGCCTCGCGGGTGCTGCCACTCAAAATCGTCGCTGCAGCGGGCAACGAAAGAAATGTGAGCGTGGAAACATTCCTGGGAGGTGGGTAACTTAATTACAAAAGAGAACAATGTTTTCATGAAGTTTTTATTAAATAAAACATAATAACTGTTGTAAAAAGCGCTTATTTATTGGAAAATAGAAAAATTCGTAATGAAAATTTTCTGAGAAATAGAATTATACAGAGTCCCACCAACTATGGGCCACCTCATAACTTCTAAACGGTTCCCGATATCGAAATGCAGTTTTCACTTAACAATGCGGAATCATGAGGGAAGTAACGTGCGGTAGAGATATAATTCGAAATATTTTTAGTTTTCGAAAAAATTAATTATCTTTGATTTTTTAAATGGGACCATATATTTTTTTCACTAGCTATAGATAATCATAAATAGACGAATGCATTGGTGTAACATACGTTAATATTTTGATAGTATATTGAGTATAAAATTATACTTTCAGACATATGATTTTGAACTAAATGTACGAGATTTCCTGTTAGCAACCGTTGCCATTGTCGCATTAGGGGAAGATTGCCTTCGCGGCGCCGGCACTTTTGCGAGAACAGGGGAAAGGTCGCGAAGGCCACTTTCCCCAAAAACGACAGTGTCGACGGCTGCAAGAAGAAAAATTGCACGTATAATTTAAAATCTCAAGTCTCATAATATAAATATATAAAAACGGGTTTATAAGTTTATATTATTATTGGTTTTTTACATCACTACCAATGCGTGAACTATTTTTTTTTTATTTCATCGCAAAATATCAAAAAATACTAATACAGCCTTACCAATTTGTTTGAATTCATGTAATTCTGCAATTACAAAGTTTAAAAAATTAAAGACTATTGAAATATTTTATTGAAGTTTCTCAAGAAAATGTTTCAGCCTATCAGAACGGAGATGGGGAGGTACGCTTTCTCTAGTTGTAAATTGGGAGTCAGAAAATAAACAGACGCAGAATATTGCCTGGGAAGTGGGAAAATGTATATTACGCAACACTGTCGCTTAATGTCATCATTTGACGACTTTCCTGCTATCGAAACATCAAAATATTTTAGACGATAACATTATTATTCAGCTTCATTTGTTAGCATAAACTACTCGATAAATGGATTAAGACGTACGTTTTTCGTTGGGACTCATCAGGGCTCTAACTTATCGCACGGTAAAGAAGTTATTTCGCTCAATGAAAGTAAGTTAAAATTAATAGTTTTTTTACGAACGTTATTCTGGTGTTTCCATCACCAAACAATTGTAATATCAAAAAACTAGACTATTACCATGCATACCGCCATTAGTTTTTATTAATCAAAATTTCGAAAAAACGTACTGCTAGCACTTCGGTTAGAACATTATAATATGTAATTTCAGTACATTGTCCATAATCATTACACTACGCAAAATTGTGTGGAATGGATAGTTAACGTCAGAAAATAACTCCAGTTACTTGTATTGATATACAGGACTGTTTGGTTAACTGGGCCAGATATACTTTTATTTATTTTTTTTGCATTTGATCATCTTAAGTTAGCCAAACTTATTATATAATAATATGAAGTTAATATAA